>CAUYUJ010011359.1:0-7500 GCA_963575745.1 Prorocentrum cordatum | reverse complement strand
CCACTCTGGAAACTAAGAAGGAGGAAGCTGCAGCGGCCGCCGAACCCGTGGCTGCCTGCGGTTGGATCGACCAGCCAGGCCAGGTCACCCCAGGGACGGGGCCCCCAGGGGCCGACAAAGGCAAGGACAAGGGTCGGGCCACCCAGGAACCCTATTGAAGGTGCCTCAGAGAGCCCGCCTCAGCCCTCCGAGGAAGCGCCTTCAGAGGCATCTATTCCCTCTTCGCGTCGTATCTCTTTCTTGTCACCTCATGTCTGTTTTGGCAGCAGCACGCGCAAGCTATCTGGTGTAGGGACACCCGTAGTCTTGCAGGGGGCGTGATTGTAGCAATGTACATGAGCATTCAGGGGTATTTGAGGACGTGTGCTGACATGCAGCTTTTGGCTCATCGCTCGCGCCGCCCGCCAGGCCTCGCCATCATGTGGCGCCTTGCCTGCAGCCTGGCCCTCCCCTCGCTTGCGGGAGCACATCCGTCTTCAGGCGGTGCGCCCCAGCATGGAGGAGATTTTTTCCTGCGACACGCTGAACGTGGGACGCTCTTTTACTTTTACGATGACAGCATCTACAAATACGATCACTGCACCATTTCGGACCCGATCGTGAACGGCACCGCCGCCGCGGGTCCGTGCGGCAATGGGCCGCTGGGCGCCATTGCGAGCGCCTGGCTTGAGCAGCACCAGGGGCCCTGCCCCACGCGCTGCCCCCCTGGGACTCCGACGGCTACTACGACGGCTACGGCGAGTACACGCATGTCTCCTACGAGCACGCCCTCGTCAACTACGACACATGCATCGCAGTCCGCCCTCAGCCTGTCCTCGACCGTCGTGCAGCACATCCTCGACGGGGCCGCCGACAAAGCCCAGGCACGCAGTGGCGGCTTCAGCCCCGCTGTCGTGCCCCGCTTTAGCCCCGCGGGTCTCACTACTCCTCTGTGCGCCAGGGGCGAACCCGAGGAGGACCCCGCTTTCTGGCACCTGATGATGATCCGAGCACGGCTCATACCGTGCGCCGCGGCGTGGGCACCAGGTGAGGACCACCAGGACGTGTTCTGGGCATGGCTCGAGGACTGCGTCCCGTACATCCTGGCGACGCTCCATCTGCCACAGTACGACCACTTTTTCCAGGAGGACTCCGAGGAGAAAAACGACGCCCTGCGCCAGCGCACCGCGTTCGACATGTGCGAGGACATCTGGCACAGAGCAGGCCCCGACAGACAGCGCACCAACCGCAACCTCACTCGTATCCAGGGCAGCCGCGAGTACCCCACTCGCTATTTTGGCCTTCTTCTGGAATACCAGGGCGCTCGTGCCCAGCTCGTCGGCCCTGAGGCTTTCACGGCACCATTGCCGCCATACCTCTCACGGGCGCACGCCTTGCTGCCAAGAGGCCTCCCTCCACCCGACCAAGACGCCCTGGCGTACCTCGCGGATGCGATCCTGCACCACCCGCCAGACATGCAGCCGCTTGTCGAGGCGGAGCTCGCCGCGGCACCGACGGAACCGCTAAACCTACCACCGCCAGCTGGCCCCCCTCGCCCAGCACGCCACGTGTGACCAGCCCGCAGCCGACGCCGAACCGCCTCTGCTCCAGCACATCGCGGCCAGCGATATCAACATATCCCTGGACTCGTTCCACGCGTCGGACGATAGCCAGGACGACATGGAAACCCAGGATCGCGACGGCACGGCACCGCCAGGTGACACGGCCCAGCGTGACCGTGACAGCGAACCCTACATAGGGCGCCCCCCGTCGCACAGCAGTCCGCCCAACAACTCGGCCCAGGCCGACCCCAGCGCACAGCTCAACGACGCTGAAGGCGCACTGCCGCCGACGAGACAAGCCATCCCACTGCATCGCCAGCTCTAACCAGCCCGCGCAGTGGCGGCTTCAGCCCCGCTGCAGCATTGGCTGGACCTGGACGTCTTCAGACCTCAGGTGGCAGAACCACGCCCCGCACCCTTGTCTGCCGTGCTAACGCGACTGACTCCAATTCCAGCGCCGTCGACCACTGGCAGGCTGGCATCGACAACGACCCCATCGACGACGCGAGCCCAGACGCCAGCGGCTCCTACGAGGCCCCGCACAGCGCAGCGGCCTCACGACGCTGTGGCTGTCTCATTTGCCTCTTCGTGGCCACGTATGCCATCGTGGTAGCCATGCCGTACAAGGACCAGATCGACGGGTACTTGCCGACACCGAGCCGAGACCCCAGCTACCGGCAGCGACGACGACGTGAAGCGGCGGCACCAGGCCCATCTGTGTCCACTACACCCCGACGCACAACGGCATACAACGTCACGCCCGCCTTGTGGGGTATTCTCAAGTGGACCAGCGCCAAACTCAGAGATATCGTCTCGGGCGGAGCCAGCGCAGTCGGGTTTGGCCTCGGGGGTGTCCTGAAATGGGCCAGTGGCAAACTCGGAGCTATTGCCACTGGCGGAGTGGTGTGCGGTCTTCTTCTGGTCGGCGCCAAACTCCTCGCTCAAGGAGCCGTCGGACACGTAGGAGCCCGCATTTGTGCGCGCGCCCTGGACTCATCCACGGCCCAGTGGTGCCCCCGCTGTTGCCAACCGAGCAGGAGGCCGCGGGATGAGGCCACACACACACAATGCCGCGCACGCATCCCGACGAACCCGAAAGCCAGCACGTGCACTCACTTCGACATCCGCTGCTACAGGAACACTATGCTGCTGCAGTTGCCGCCGCAGTCGCCGATGTCACCACCGCCACCACCGCCGCCATTGTCGAAGTCACTGCCGCGGTATCGCGAGCCTCGTCTGTCACACCACGATCGACCAGCCCGTCCCCGCGAGACGGCTCCATAAGCGGCATGGCTTATGGTACCCCACCGACTCACGAAGACGCCACAGCTCAGGCCAGCGACGCCGAGGCAAGGGAACCACGTGAGCGCACCCGCGACAGCCCGTGGTCCATCTTCCGACATGCAGATGCTCGTGGTTCCTCTTCCGACATGGACACCCAACCACCACGTCGGCGAGCACGCTATGCATCACCCGCCAGGCCCCAGGCGCCTTCAGGCCCTGGTACGCCCCACCTAGCCCTCAGGCCACCGACGCGCAACTTACGCAACACCATCCAGCGCGACCCAGCGGTCCCCGTGCCGCCGACGAGCATCCTCAACGCCCTGTACCAAAACGGCTTTGCGCTTGGTAACAGTGGCGTGTCTACAGAGGACATCAAAGACGCCCTGCGACTCCACGACCATCCACGATTCACCCATGATCCAACACTCCAAGCGCTGGCGCCGTGGACTGACATCATGCAGAGGCCCCCGAACCGACTCACTTGGGTGCTGGAAGACTCGGGCGGGAACTCAGGCGAGACGATCTTCCCCTACCTCACGTGGGACCTCCGCCAACCCACCACTGACACGCCCACGGTCTTCTGGCACGGGACCCGCGGCGACCTTGCGGCTCGTCTCGCTTTCAACGGAGGTCACCTCCTGCCAGGCCCCCGCCGTGAAGCGAAGGGTCGAACTGCCACAAATGCTGGCCGCACGTACGTGAGTGTGCACCCGTCGCTGGCCGCGTGGTACGCAGTGCCGCCCCACCCGCCCTACAGCCTCGAAGGCGACACCCTCGCGTGGGGACCCATCGCGCTCTGGATGTGCGAGGCCACCCAGCCGCCGCGCGGTGAAAACTTGTACAACTTCGTGAAAGGGGAGGCCCACGGAGCGCGCCTCATCTACCCTCGTGTCCTAGGCCTCCTCATCCGCATGGACTGGTGTGCCCCCACGGAAGCTGCCTCCAGGTGCCGTGCCCTACCACAAGCCTATGGCATGGGCGACTGTGCGCACGCCCTCCACATCGCTGGCTACGATCATCCAGACCTCCGCGAGGCGGCTGAAGCCCGCGACCAGGAAGCCAACACCTGGCGCAGGCTGGACATCGCGGCAGCGTGGCCACCGCCGCAGGCACTATACTCGCCAGAGGCAGCGCGAGCATGGGCTAAACAGCACTACGACACCGAAGCCGCCACCAGGGCCGACCCCAACCAGCCCCGTCCACGCGTCTCGCTTCGCAAGCTCCAGCTGGACCCGCAGCCACTGATCGACCTGGTGTACACTGGCTTGCAAGCCGTCCCCGTGCGGGGGCAGTCCGACGCACGAGAGCCGCGCCCCAGCGGCTCCAGCCCTGGGGCCGCGTCTGGCCCACCGCGCACCTACCAGTCAGGTGCCGCCCTGGGACTCAGTCCAGACCGCTCATCGACGACATCGGGAGCCGACGACCGCCGTACGCCGTCCCTCATCAGCGCGGCCGCCGCCCTCGCCCGAGGCCATGCCCGCCCACGGCGATCCGCCTCGCGTTCGTCACGGCAGAGCGGCGGAAACTCCACCTCGGACAACAGCGACATCGAGACGTGGGAGCACATCGAGACGGAGAGGAGCCGACCGCCTACCACGTCCTCGCCTTCCACGTCCGCGATGTGCGGGCCCGTGTCAATGCCCCTGGCATCGAGGTCTGGCTTGACCCGGGCGAGCACCACGACGGCGCCTACTTACCGTGGGGGACGACCGTCATGGGCCACCGCGTTATCGACCCTGCGGTGGCGGGTCGCGACGGCTGGGTCATCCTCCACCACGACCATGGCGATACCACTACCAAGCTCTGGGCACCGACCCAAGTCCACGTCAAGGCGGACGACACTTGGCGCACGGTCATGATCCCAGCGGACATGGGGCCCCAGTGGATCGAGCGCCATGCTGACGACGCTCGCCTCCCCGCCGAGGTGGTCCGCACTACAGGCCAGTCCTGGTTCGCCGACGTCTGGCCCTTGTGGGATCGACCCCGACCCCACCCAGACGACCCAGGCACAAACGAGCAAGCACTCCCGCCCCTACCAGGACGCTGGTCATGCCCACAGTGCCGATTCCAATGCTGTCAGTACTGTGCGGCCCGCCGCAACACGCAGCTCGGCACCTCGGGCCAACCAACGTGCCCAGACTGCTCCCTCAGCGGACTACGTGCACTTATGGACTGGTCCACGGACTACTCTTGCAACAGCTGGACGTGCGCGTACAGCACCGACAACAGGGACTCCGACACATGCTGCCTCTCCAGCAGGTGCCCCCATCCGCCTAGTCCGCACAGCCTGTTCGACGTCCGTGCCACAGGGATGCCTCCGCACATCCTTGCCCGCCAATACGGCAACGCGCCAGCCCAGCACGACCTCAAGGAACCCCCCCGAGCGCCTTCAGGCCCCGGGGGGGAGCCTCCACAACCAGGCCAAGCAGGTTACCAGGGTCAATGGTATCTTCCACCGAGGCCGCGTCGCGTCCCCAGGCAGGGATTGCCCGACGGCACGAGGCGGCCACCTGGGTTCACAGGAACGGGGATGCCTGAAGATCCGTCCCCCGACCAACCGCTGTGGAGGGAAGGCTACGTGCTCTTCGGCCCCCACCAGGCCCTCAAGGAGGACTTCATCTTCAACAAAACGGTCCGCCGACCTTTACTCCCTAGCCATCACCAACATGCATAGGGATCGTGTCACAGTCAGGACCGTCTGCGAGTCCATCGCCGAGCGCATCCACACTACCCGCACCCGCTGGCGAGATGTGGTACTGTACTGGGATGCCGAGGGCGGCCCTGGGCCTCAAGCTCTCGACTACGACATGCGCCTCTGCGACGCCATGGTGAGCCGTGCCACGACCGAAGCCGAGCTGAACCACGACCGCAGCAACCGTGGTAGTTTCTGTCTCTATGGACCAGCGCACCAGCGAGCTGTGAACATCACGGTGCTCCCCGAGCCGCAGAACATTGACTACGTGGAGCATGTGCGGCGATACTCACCCGTCGGGGAGACCTACCCAGACCACGCCTTCGAGCACGTCTATCAGGGCTGGCGGCGGCCCGACGTGCCCACCATCCTCCCCGACACCCGCCCGCTCTCGAGAGCCGACCAGCAGCGCTACCAACAGCACCTGCAGCGCACCCAGCAGCGCGACCAACGCGACGCAGGTCAGCCGAGCACACCACGCACTCGCTCCCCCGCGCGCGTCCCGACAGGCGACAGCACGGTGTACGGCGGGGGTGCCGCCTACCACCGTGGCCCCATTGGCGCCAGGCCCGCGGCGGCAGGAGCAGCCGCCTCCAGCTACGGCCATGCCCCCCACGCCAGGGTGCACCCAGCGGTCATCGGCTACCCGCGTGCGCTCGTGCAGGCTCCCCCACGGGCCACCTCGCCCGTGCCTGGGTCCACGCGTGCCTGGGGCCTTTACCCAGGCCGCCGCGACAGCACCCCCAGCAACCAGCCCGCAGCGGTAACCCCTGCGGCTTCAGCCCAGGGGGCTGCACCAAGCCGTGGCAGGACAGGGCGCCCTGAAGGATGGCGCGATGCGAACGTGCGTGCCTGGCAACCGCGCCAACACACGCCCCCGCCACACGTGGCCGCAGCGCTGCGCCCTGCCCAGGCAAAACCTGCCCCACCTGAGCGCGAGCGGCAGCCGCTCGTCCCGCTCGTCCTCACGTACACCCAGGCGCACCACAGCGCCTCCCCGCGGCACAGCGAGGGTAGTGCCCACCACGTCAGCCCCTGGCCTGACGCCGTCGACCCTGACCAGGCTGCAGCCTCGGCGGCGGGCGGCACAGGCGGCTCCCGCCAGCCCAGCCCAACACCCTGCGCAGCGCCGATCCGCTCCCCGAGCAGGGCGGACTCTGCGCGCGCTCACGCCCAGGCGACCTCGCCACGCGACCGCCACACGGGCGGGCGCGTCCCGCGCAGCCGGTCCTGCAGCCGCCACAGCTCGCGCAAGGCCCCTGGGAGCTCCACGAGCTCGCCGCCCCGCGAGACCCAGGCTGATGCCCAAGCCCCCGAGGTGGTGCCACGCTTCGGTGTCAGCGCCACCGAACCTGGCCAGGTCGACCTCGAGCCGACGCCGTCCACCGACCAGGAGATGCCGCCGCCCACCCGCGTTGTCGTCCCCATCGACGAGGCGCCGACCTTCGACCCCTTCAAGAACAAGTACCGCGTCAAGGACCTCGCGGCGGGCTTCGGCGGCGGCTCACCGCTTTCTCCTCAGAGTCGTGGCGGCGCCCCCGCCACCTCAGCCGCTGCCGCGGCAGCGGCGGCCCCGCGTGGAGTCAGCCCTGTCCGCAACGCGAGCCTCACGGCAGCGGGCATGGACGAGGCTCAGCGCCAGGCCACCGACCGCGCTGCTCGAGCTGTTTCACCTGATGCTGCTCATCACGGTACTGACGGGGCGGGCGCGCCGCCGCAGGACGGACCAGCGGCGTCGCGTGCGCAGTATATGCGCGCGCGTTGCGCCGCTGCCGCGCCGAGCTGCCGCCGCTGGTTTGCTTTTGCTCTTGTGTTCGGCAGGACGGATCGAGGAGTCGCCTCCCTCTCCCTCTGCTGCCGTCTCACCTCCCCTCCCCCCGTCCCCCACGGTACAGGAGTGAGGAGGATTTTTCGAGGCAGTTTTGCCGATGTTTATGACCCCCCCCTGGCGCAGTGTCGACCATGCCTCGCCTATACTTCTGG
>CAUYUJ010011358.1:5000-17500 GCA_963575745.1 Prorocentrum cordatum | reverse complement strand
GAGGAGGAGGAGGAGGAGGAGGAGGAGGAGGAGGAGGAGGGCGGAAGGGGGGGGGGGGCGAGGGCGAGGAGGGGGAGGAGGAGGGGGAGCAGGGGGGGAGGAGAGGGAGGCGGAGGAGGCGGAGGAGGGGGAGAATGAGGATGAGGATGAGGATGAGAATGAGGATGAGGAGGAGGAGGAGGAGGAGAAGGAGGAGGAGGAGGAGGAGGAGGAGGAGGAAGAGGAGGAGCAGAATGAGGAGGATTGAGGAGGAGGAGGAGGAGGAGGAGGAGGAGGAGGAGGAGGAGGAGGAGGAGAGGAGGAGGAGAGGAAGCAGGAAGGAGGAGGAGGAGCAAGGGGGACAAATTGTTTGTTGTTGCGGTGGACACCTGCCAGTCAAGCTTCCGGAGAGATTTCAAAGAGGGTGGGGAGGAGGAGTAGGAGTAGGAGGAGGAGGAGGAGGAAGAGGAGGAAGAGGAGGAGGAGGAGAAGGAGAACGAGGAGGAGAAAGAGGAGGGTGAGGAGGAATGCCCTGCCCGTAGCTTAAGGGATGAGGAGCAGGAGGTCTGGGGGAGGTTCGGAAGACGAGGGGCGCATTCACGAACAGCAGACAGCAGCATGTAGGGCGACCAGGCGATGTTCGACACGGTGGGCCTGTGCTTTTGAGTCCACGACGCGGTTTGGAAGATGAGGGGAGGATGAGAAAACAAAGGAGGGGGGGGAGACGGACGGGGATAGGAAGACGAGGGTGACGAGGCCAATGGGGACGGCATGGAGGTGGAGGAGGTTGGAGGGGGGCGGGGGGGGAAGCGTGGGAGGGGGAGGGCGAGCCCCCTGTTGGACCTCTAGAGCGGATCCAACTTTGCTCCAATGTGGGAGACCTTGGTGAATGCCCAAGGCCAGGGCTTGGAACATACGGAACTCTTTCAGAGGGCGTGAGGACCGCAAGGCGTCCTACGTCAGAGTGATGCTGGACGCCCCCCCCCCTCGAGGCCTCTTTGACGAATGAGGACGGAGAGGATGACGACGACGCCGCCGACGCCGCCGCCGACGACGACCACGACGAGGGGGAGAACGATGGGGGGAGACTGCCTGCGGAGGAACTGGTCGCCGCGCGAGACGTGGACGGGCGGCGACGCTTCGCGGCCCGCTCGCCTCCGACCGTGGGCGCGGGGGGGCCGCCGTGCCCGAGAAGAGCCCGCCGCTTCGCCTTCGGGTTAAGTCGGGCCTGTCCCCCTACAGGGGGGATTTTCGACGACAAATAAGCAATACCTCCGAACATGCCACCAAAAAGGTGAAACCATACTCACAAAATTGTCCCCAGACTATTTCTTGAGTATGGTTTGACTATTTTGTTTTTTATGTTTCGCCGACAATCCCCCTGTAGGGGGACAGGCCCGACTTAGCCTTCGGGGGGCCTGTCCTGGGCGCCACGGAGGAAGACCAGAGCGGAGCGCGGCGTGCTCGCCGCCCGAGGCCTCTCCCGCAGGCGGCTCCCTGGGCCCCGGGGCCTGCAGCACGTCGCCTCGGAGTGAAAAGCCAGGAGGCGGCATGGGGCCCACCCGGACCTGCAGATCTGTGGGGGCTGCCCTGCTTGAGACCCCTCCGCCTTCTCCTCCTCCTCCTCCTCCTCCTCCCTCCTTCTCCTCCTCCCTCCTTCTCCTCCTCCTCCTCCTCCTCCTTCTCCTCCGCCTCCGCCTCCTCCTTCCTCCTCCTCCTCCTGCTCCTCCTCCTCCCTCCCTCCTCCTCCCTCCTCCTCCTCCCTCCTCCTCCTCTTCCTGCTCCTCCTCCTACTCCTCCTCCCCGACTGCGATCTAAATTGAAGGGTCCTGGTGCTACAGTCGGACCGGGGCCAGAAGACCATCCCTCAAGATCCCGAGACCCTCCGTGGGCCAAAACAGTCAGGACATCCAAGGGTACCCTCTCCAGGGTACACAGGAGCATCCAACACGCACGGAGAACACGAGGGTGCCCTCCCCGAACGGACCTCGATCTCGTACCTCGGCCCGGCTGAACGTTCAGTCTCCCAGGGAAGTCAGGGCACGGGACCCTGGAGACAGGAGGATGGAGGATCGCGGCTTTTGATGCTGCCAGCGCATGGGGATGCACAGCAGAGCGACATACTAGTACTATATGTCCTCATTGGAGGCGCGCGTCCGACCCGAGCACACAGTATACCCAACGTGTAGTGTATCGCTTCCCGAGCAGTGTGGCCAGAAAGCGCCCGCCACAACGCATATGCTATAAACTTTCTCGGTGCGCGCGTCGCCTCTGGATTGGGGGGGCGACGCACACGGTGTGTTAGTATGTTGGGGTGACGCCGGTGGAGGACCGCGGCTATTGATAATGGCAGCTCAGTCCCAGCAGTTTTTCGCTAATCCCCACCCCCAACCTTCCGAAGCGCAACAACATGTCCTTCCAGATCTCTACACCGAGACTCCTCAAACCCTCGACCGCCCTCTGAGTTCAAGAAGCCTGGCGCAGGTGTTAGCCCTCCTGAAAGGTCAGGGTCTGGGGAGGAGGAGGAGGAGGAGGAGGAGGAGGAGGAGGAGGAGGAGCTCTGTCTCGGCCCGTAGCACCACCCGCAGAAATTGGCCCATGCGCGTCCAGAGCTCCTGGGCCCCACGGGCTGGAACGAGGTCTTGCCGAGGACGGGAGGAGGGGGGGAGGGTGGAGGGGGGGTAGCGAGGGCCCCTCGCTTATCCCCCCTCCTCCTTCCCTCCCAAGATCTATCCCCTCGCCCTCTCCCTCCTGCCCCTCCCTTCCCGCTCGCCCTTCCCCATCCCGCTCTCCCCCCCTCCGCGCTCTCCCCTCCCCCCCCCTCTCACTCCCTCTCGTCCAACCTCCACTCGCCGAGCGGGAGGGGGAGGGGAGGCGGAGAGTGCGAGGAGGCAAGCTAGGCGCCGCGCTGGAGCCTCATCTGACATCCTATCTCCAGCCGCGGACGCGTGTCATAGCCGACCTGCGACTTCTACAGAAAGACCACTTCGTGTAATGCGCAATCGGAATAAGGGGAGCTGCATGAACAGGAGGAGGAGGAGGAGGACGAGGAGGTGGAGGTGGTGGGTGAGCAGGAGGATGAGCGGGAGGAAAATGGGGAGGACGAACAGCAGCAGGAACTACACCTGAAGAATCGGGAGGGGAAGGAGGACCAAGAGAAGGCGGAGGAGGGGAAATGAGGGGGGCGACAACGATAAAGGATGACTCGGATTCAGAAAAAGGGCCCGCGCTGGGGCTATACGAACAGCAGCAGGAGCTGGAGTGAAGGACCAGGAAGAGCAGGAAGACCAGCGGAAGGCGGAGGAGGGGAAATGATGGGGGGGGACCACAATGAAGCAAGACTCGAATCCAGGAACATGGCCCGCGCTGGGACGAGAACACCAATATGAACGACGGGAGCAAGGCGCCGACCCGAAAATGAGGTCCACGCTGAAGCGGGAACACCATCTTGAAAAACCGAACATAAACTGATAACAAACACCATCGGACAACTAACTTTCAACATCCGGTGTAAAAAATATGCAGGAAGGGGGCGGCAGATCTTCCGGACAACTTCAGGCGAGGAGGGGGAGCAGTGTTCACATTGTTCAAGTGCGGAGAGGGAGGAAGAGGGCAAGAAAGAGGAGGGGGATGGAAGAGGGATAGTGATAGAGGAACGGACGGAAATTGTGGGCTTTCGGAGGTCTTCGAATGTTTTCAAATATTCGCGGCGACTCCATGCACTCCCCCGCAACTTTTCAAAGGTTTCCAGCATGCAGGCAGCCGGGTACATGCCAGAAGAGGAGACGGGGGAGAAGGGGGAGGTGGAGGAGTAGGAGGAGGGGGAGGAGTAGAAATAGCAGTAGGAGTAGGAGTAGGAGTAGGAGGAGGAGGAAGAGGAGGAAGAAGAAGAGGAGGAAGAGGAGGTGGGATCCGTGTTTCCTGGTGTGTTTCCCCTCTTGTTTGTTCTCGCCCCTCCTTACTGTGCAGGTCTCGGCTCGGCGAGGCCCAGACCCCCTCTCTTCCTCCAGAAGTTCGGGGGAGAGATTCAGGTGCTGGGAAGGCTCCCTCGACGTCGTCGCTGTGTTGTACACCTAAGCCGCCGTTGCCGCTGTCATCGTCGTGAGCTACGCTGCTTGCTGAGGTTTGCCGTGAAGGGGAAAGGAGGAGGGGGAGGAGGGGGGGCGAGATAAATGACTTGGATAAGAAGAGAAACCTCGGAGTACTCAAGGAGGAACCAGCCTTACAGCAACCCCCTCTGCCGGACAGGGTGGGAACTCCCACGGGCAAGCGTCCTTCGATAATTCCGCCCTGGTTCAATGGCGACGCAAGTCAAACTCCTGGATCGACAGGATGAGAATGATGCCATGATACCTTTGCTCAGAATGCGTTCCAGGAATTCGGGAGAATGTAAGGGCTCTCGTCTCTGGAATTCCGCGCGGAACAACAGGAACACCTGATTATCATGAATATTTGCTCCTTTGTATCAACCAACAGCCGCTCCTATCTCCTACTTCTGCCTCCTCCTCCTCCTCCTCCTCCTCCTCTTCATTGTCCCTTGAGAATTCGGCGGTTGATGGCTGAGGACATCCAGCAGAACACAGGACTCTTTCGAAGGCAATCGTTGCGACAGAGATGGAGGGTGCATGAGACGCGGAAGACAGGACCCACGGGCACCCTCGACCCCGCAAGCTTGACCTACTAACTTAATCTGACTGCACTGGGAGAATCGGCGCGCTGTACTTTTTCGCTCGCCCGCGAGACGCTTGCCTGTCACGCCACCCGTGGTAGGCAACCGTCTCGCGGGCGAACCAGCAAAGATACAGTGCGTTGACCCTCCCTTGCCCAGATCCTGGGTGACAATGGAGAAATAACAGACTGCAGAATTATAAACTTTTGGAGGTTCGCGCGGCTCCCTGGCACGCGGAGCGCGCCAGGGGCGACGCTGGAGGTGCCGCCAGGTGGGTTCAACCGCGCGGACCTCCGAACATTTGTCTCTGCGCACTTTTGCCATCTTCGGGTCTCCCGGGCCGTCCACCTTGCGGGCAGTTTTGGCGAGTGGGATATGCATGACGAGATTGGTAAGCCTTCCCTGTGCATGGAGCCATCGACACTGGAGGCTTCGCATCGCCGGTCGCCGTTGTCTCACCACCTTTTTGCCAATGCACCTCAGACGTGCACGGCTGCTCTCTCTCTCTCTCTCTCTCTATATATATATAGATGTTTATATATATATATATATATATATATATATATCGGGGCAAAGGACTATCCTTAGGTCGGGCATGTCCTCCTATAGGCGGATTTTGGAGGAGAAATGAAATCTGGTCAAAGAGTGCTCAAAAATAAACAACCAATGTTCAAACAATCGTCCCCCGACTATTTGTGTTGACTATTTTTGAATATTCCTCCTGTAGAGGGACACGCCCGACTCAAGACTATCCTTCCTCGCCTCACCCGGCCCGCACGACGGGGCTCCGACCGCTGGGGTGCTGCCAGGGCAGCCGCAGCCTTCGGTGGCAACTCGCGAGAGCCTCCCCTGCTTCTTGCTGGTGCGTGCGAATCGCCGCCAACCAACGCGTGCCGACGCGAAACCGACGCTAAACATCGACGCTGCACCCGCGCTGATCATCGAAGATGGCCCGACGCTGGCGCACGCTCATGCACTCGAAAGAAGGGAGCCACGAGGACGCACAAGGCGCCAATGATCTACTGCGGATCCCATGCCTCGAGCCTTCGACGCCTAGATGCCTCGACCCTTCCCAGAGATCCGATGTCGATTTTTTGGTTTTCTCAAGACGGGGTCCCCAAAAATCGCGGCCCATTCCCCAGGACCGGCTCTTCATCCTGAGTCGTTTCTTGACGGTCCCGGGTCCCGGCGAGGGCCCCGAAAGGAAACCTCCGTCTTGATTTATTTAATACGTTGGAGCTCTGAATTCGCTCTTGCTGCCAGCAGGAGAGTGGACGACGGCCCCGACGGCGCGGGCGAGGGTCGATACCGCACCGCGCTGGCCGCGACGGCACGCGCCCGTCCTCGCCCCTGGGCGTGCGCGGTGCCGCACTCCCGGCGAAGGCTCAGAGCGCCGCCTGGCCAAACCTGCGGGCGCGCGGAGGGAGCAGGAGCAGGAGGAGGACGAGAAGCAGGAGGAGGATGAGGACGACGACCAGTGTAAACCCAAGGGTCACCAACGATGTTGGAGTAAAACCTCCCTCCAAGCTCCCTTTTCATAGGCCCTACAACGGTTCATTCCTATTGAGGGAACTGCCTCGTTGGAAGACACCCGCTTGAAGACCCTGATGCATGCCCAAACATTGTTCTCGGGATTCCAACGCCACGGATCAACCTGACTGTTGCGTCTTGACGATCCAGAATCGTGCCAAAATGCGGTTCGTAGGACTTCAACACAGAGAATCAACATAACTGTTGCGCCCGCATAACCTTTAATCCTTCCAAAAAGTACGTTGATGATGGGAACATGCTAAACTCTTGAACATGTTTAAATCGAATGTGCGCGGCGCTGGCGAGAACCACATTTTGAAAAGGAGCCGCCCTCAATCCGTGAAGCTCTTGCTAATATTACAAACGAATGTGCGCCGCGCTAAGGCGTGAACCACGTTCTGAAAAGTAACCGCCCTCAATCCGTGAAGCTCATGCAAGTTGTTGAAACGAATGTGCGCGCGTTAATACGAAAACCACATTTTGCAAACCACGCGCCCTCAACCCGTGAAACTCTTGAAATGTTTAAAACAAATGTGCGCTGCGCTGAGGCGAGAGCCACATTTTGAAAACGACCCGCCCTCCAGTTGTGAAACTGTTGCCAATTTTCAAGCTTCAGAGCCATACATGGTGAGGAAGCCTCAGGCGAAATCAGGCGAAACGCCCGGCCCACCCTAAAAAAAGTGGCCTCGGGGTGCGACAGGGAGAAGTTATGTATAAGGAAAAGGAATGGCGAAGGAGGAGGAGGAGGTGCGCGGAGGGAGCAGGAGGAGAAGGAGGAGAACGAGGAATCTTTCATCATTCATCAGGAATGGCATCTAGAGCAAGCGGTGCAGGGTGGAAATGCGCCAACTGTGGCAGCAAGAGGCTCGAGCTGCGCAAACCGCAAGTGCGGGACTGCGTGGAGGCGACATGTTCAATTACGACAATTTGAGCAGAAGCAGCAGGGGAAGCAGAAGGAGCGTTGTGAGAGAGACATAGAAAGAAGCGGTGTGCTCGCGAAGGTGATGATGCACACCGCAGAATGTGCAGCTGGTCCATCCAACATGGAGTTTCCCCCGAGCCACTACAAGCAGCTCAAGGCCATCAAAAAGGGCATCATTGCTCGGATGGACAAGCTGACAACAACAGCGGGAAGGAGGAAGAGCTGCGAGTTTTGAATTACATGTACATGCTGACGAAACAAGCAACATCCAGATGTCAGACACACGCGACGCCAAAGACAAGTCAATCGGCACCATCGAGGGGATGGACGTCGAGATGAAGGACTTGATAACGAAGAGAGTGCAGGCTGAGCATGATGTAGCACGCTGGCAAGGCGTGCTGAAGAAACTCATGGACGTCGAGCTGGACGATACAGAGAAGGATGACTCATCGTGCGATGGTCACGACCGTCGCCAACCAGTGGCGAAGGCACCTTCAGCGGCTGAGTCAAGGGCGGCTTTACCTACTCCACCTTATCCCCAGGAACCTCGGCCAAGCACTCCAATGCCTTCCCCTACTCCGCAGCGAAAGCCTGACCTGCTGATGATCAAACATAAGGCCAAGGCTCCCGTCACGCCAGAAGCTCCGAAGAAAACGTTCTCCCTGATCTGACCACCAGTTCGGCCCTCGTCATCGGTGCCGGCAACAACCTCAACTACAGCCCCGTTTACCGGAACTTGGGTCCATCAAGCTGTGGTTGGAAGAGCACATGCAGCAGCAAGAGCTTGAAGCAGGAGCTTGACCTCCAGAAGCCTAAGGAGAGGTTCGAGGTCGCGGCGCACGATAGGGCCCAGGAAGTTGCCGTCCGCAGCGTCTGGGAGCTAGAGGAGATTCGGAGGAAAAGGGTGGCGGACATATCGATGTTCGAGAGGTGCAACATGGAGGAGTTTCAGACGCAATGCCGCGGTCGAGTCATGACCGAGAAGATGGAAGCCGGCCGCACTGTGGACATGACGAAGCGGTTTCGAATGGAGGAGATGAGGCAGATAGCCAGTCTCGAGGAGGAACTCTCGGCTGCCAAATGTGAGCGTGTATCCGTCGTTGGTTTCTCCACATTCCAGGCAGCGCAGCTTAGGAAAACGCGGGGTCAGATCGTGCACCAAGAGGAGGATGAAGAGAAGGAGGAGGAGGAGAAGGAGGAGGACGAGGAGGAGGAGGAGGATGAGGAGTTGCCCAGGCGAACCCAGGGATCGATGAAGACTGAGGAGGAGCAGGATGACTACTGGATCCACATGCAGCGCAGGCAACATCGTATGGAAATGCAGCAGCAGTCCGTCTTAGAGTAGAGAGTCAGGAATCCTGCCATTCAGCAAGATATCTTCGACGACTGCAAGGCTAGCGTGGCCTAGCACCAGGAGCTCATGACCAATTAGCTGAAGGAGGCGGAAGAGAAGATGCGAGAGGAATACATGGCGAAATGGACCATGGATACAGGCAAGTTGGACGAGTGGCGCTGCCAGCTCGACAATCACAGCAACATAAGGGAAGTTCCAGTATGCAGTACGTCAAGCTGAGCTCGCGGACACCTCAGCAACAAATGCACGAGAAGCAATCAAGATGCACCGTTGCGGTTACTTAAGCGACGGACCCGTACTGGGAGGATACTGGAGGCGAAGTCGGAACGCGCGACCATCATCTTACCGATCAGAGGACCAGCTTATGAACCTGGCCCTGATTGTACATATTTTGTCTTGGGTAAACCTGCCTTGTCTAGTTACCGCGCCGACAACTGCGCTTACTGCTATCTTGCATGTGTTATCTCGTCAGCCAGCTTTTGCTATTGATTGTGACCCTGATCTCTTTGACGTTGCCTGTCTTTCGTCGCCCCGCATTTCGATTATATCAGCATGTGATCTGCATCGTGACATGGTGCAGCGGCTCGGTGGTCCACTCGTTCAGCCGAGAACGAGCTCAACCACCTCCATGGACCTTGGCAAGCGGTTCGTGTCCGTCCTGGCAGACGTGCTGGGAGGCCACCTCAGGGGCTTCCCTGACCCCGCCCGCTGAGCAACATCGGGGGCCTCGCACTTGTCGGCATGATCCCGCATCTTGTCCTCCACGGCGTGCTCACTGCCCGTGCTGGATGCGCCGACGGATGTGGTGGTCGATCATGTTTGTCTTGCTGATGGGGCTGGTGCGGCTTCGTGGCGTGCACGTCTGCCTGCTGCTGCTCAGCGCGGGGGCCCCCTCCTCCTCCTCCTCCTCCTCCTCCTCCTGCTCCTCCTCCTCCTCCTGCTCCTGCTCCTCCTCCTCCTCCTCCTCCTCCTCCTCCTCCTCCTCCTCCTCCTCCTCCTCCTCCCCCTCCTCCTGAATTGAGGGGGCACGGCTAGGGTGGCGGGAGTGGCAGCCGAGAGCCATCCCGTGGCGGACCCCCCTCGCCCCCCCGCCTCCCCCGCGCATCGCGGCCATGGCATCTCCCTCGCCAACTCCCCAATCTCCCTCGCCAACTCGCCAACTCGCCAACTCGCCAACTCCATGGCAACTCCCTCGCCAACTCCCCGCCTCCCCCCCTCGCGTCGCGCCCATGGCATCTCCCGCGCCAACTCCCCAAAATCTCCTTGAGCGCGCGTCGTGCGGGACTGCCTGCGTGCCCTGGCCTAGCCGTGGCGGCTAAGGGGAGCCCCTGACGCAGCGACCTGGTCCGGACCGCCTGGTCCTTCCCCCCTATGCCTCCTGGAGAAGGCCCTCGGAGGCCACCGATCCCCACCTTGGGCCAGGTCGCGGTCTTCCTTCTTTGTCCTGGAGTTCTCGACCCGATCTCAACTCGGTATGCCAGGTGCCGTGCCTGGGATGTCGCCAGGATCGTTTTGCTGATGTTGCATGGCGCGGTCTTGCTGCAGGTGACAGGACGCGCTACTAACGCTACGGACCAGATCGGCCAGACAGCATGTCGAAGAAAAAGTGGGAGGAGGAAGAGGAGGAGTGTGAGGAGGTAGGCCCCCGACCGTCACTCGTTAACACCAGAACAGAATCAGACAGGGGAGGCATTCTGATAAAGCAGGCGTGACTCTCGATATGGACCTGGTGAATGGGTTGTCCCTGCTTTTTAGCTGTAACTTCTGCCTCACCTCTGCAGCTTGTTTTGGGGCGCAGTTGATGGCAACAAACGGCGATGGAAGAGTCCGAGGAGGAGGAGGAGGAGGAGGAGGAGGAGGAGGAGGAGGAGGGGGCTGGAGCGGAGGCGGAGGAGGGAGGAGGGGGAGGAGGAGGAGGAGGAGGAGGGAGGAGGAGGAGGAGGCGAGGAGGAGAGGAGGAGGAGGAGGAGGAGGAGTCCGAGGAGGAGGAGGAGGAGGAGGAGGAGGAGGAGGAGGAGGCGGAGGCGCAGGAGGAGGCGGAGGAAGCGGCGGCGGCGCCGCCGTGAGGCGAGCAGGCGGTGGGAGAGCGGCCCCGAGCGCGCGGACGCGGCACGAGGCGCGCGGGGGCCGGCCGCCTGCCCTGGGGGGCCCCCTCGGACTCGGGGCGGCCCTGGAGAATCTCGGAGGACGCCGACGCGGTACGGTGCGCACACGTCGTCCGCGGAGGTACCTCTGTTGGGAGGCCCGCGCAGGACCTGCGCGCCCAACCATGTAAGTACACGAACACGGCCCCCGCGTGATACGAGCATTCGCGCAAGGCGTGCAGTGGAGGCCAGCCCACAAGAAACCTTCCACAAGAGACCCAACCCTGAGACCCCAGGACGTCCATTGATGTGCTTTGTGTGTGTGTGTGAGTGTGTGTGTGTGTGTGTGTGTGGGAGCGGGACGCCTTCCACAGCAAAACCATCGAAACCCAAGAAACCCAGGGCACCCGGGGGTCCCTTCGGACTCGGGACACCTGGGAGGGGAAGGGAAGGGGGGCTCTAGTCGGCGGCGAGCGAGCGTGTGAAGTTTTTTCTTTGTCTTCGGGGAAAGCTTCGAAGACTTCTCAGAAGGTCCAAGGCCCTTCCGAGCCCCCCGAGCAGGCCTCCTCCTCCACCGCCTCCTCCCCTCCCTCGTCGCCGACCTCTGCGGCCAGGAACTCCTGCTCCGCGCGTCGCCGTGGCAGCCCCGGCGACCCGCCGTGCCCTGCGAGCGGACCGCGTGTCGCCCCGCTCCGCGGGGCGGGAGGTCGGGAAAAGCTAGGGTTAGGTCGGGCCTGTCCCCCTACAGGGAGATTTTGGACGAAGAATAAACATAGTCCAAATTACCCGAGTGCGGCCCTACCTAGAATTTGGAGCCCCTAGGAAAGCAGCAATCGTTACTATGCTATGCTATGCTGTGCTATGCTATGCTATGCCATGCCATGCCATGCTATGCTGCGCTATGCTATGATATGCTATGCTATGATGCGCTATGCTATGCTATGCTATGCTATGCCATGATATGACAAGCTATGCTATATCATGTTGCACTGTGATATGCTAAACCATGACATGCTATGCTATGATATGCTAAGCGGTGCTACGCTATGCTATGCCATGCTATGATATGATATGGTATGCTGTGCTATGATATGCTGCGCTATGCTATGATATGCTATGATATGATTGTCTATGGTATGCTATGCTATGATATGCTAATGCAGCGCTGCGCTATGCTAAGCTAAGCTAAGCTAGCCCTCTAGGAAGAGCCCAGGTAGGGAATTACACCCATGCTACTTACCCGATCAGAAGACTCTGCTATGCTGCGCTATGCTATGCTATGCTAGGCTATGCTATGATATGCTGTGCTGCGCTATGCTATGCTACGCTATGCTATGCTGTGCTCTGCTATGCTAAAGCTCAGCGAAGCTAAGGTGAAGGTAAACTACTAAAATATCAACCTGAGCTAAGATGAAGCTAAGCTAAACTAAGATGAAATAAGCTAAGCTCAGATGAGATAAGCAACGCTAAGTTAAGGGGACGTAGCTGGGGGAACCGCGGGGCGGATACTGGGGGAACCGCCCGGGGCGAGCCCCACTGCCCGGCCCCTTTAAGCTAACAGAGTAAGAACCCTTCTAGGCAGAGCCTAGGTAGGGAATAGTCAAAACATCGTCCCCCGACTATTTTTTCAAGTATTTTTGAATTTTCCTCCTGTAGAGGGACAGGCCCGACTTGAAGCAAGGGACGTTGACGCCGGGGGACCGCGACGTGGACAGAGTGTCGCGCCAGGGCGTGCGCCAGGCTGGCGGCGCGACAAACTAAGCCTTACTTGCTGACCGCGATAGGTCTCCCGGGAGGCTCTGGGGAGCTCTGCGAAGAAGGCGCCTAAGCACCATACAGTCGAAACACTGCCATAAGGAACTCTGAGTAAGGAACGAAGCCCCTTTTTTTCCATAAGCTAAACTTTGATTCCCCATTGTAGACAGAAGGAAGACCTCAGACAAGCTGTAACACGGTTAAGGA
>CAUYUJ010011357.1:0-23319 GCA_963575745.1 Prorocentrum cordatum | reverse complement strand
TTAAGAGGCCTCAAGAGGATCCCCAAAGCACCCACGACGCTCAAAGACGCCCCTGGGCCCACCAAAAGGCCCCCCAGAGGCCCCAAGAGGTCTCCAACAAGCTTCTAAGATACATCCGAGGAGACTCCGTGAGGCGTCGCATTCAACAGGTTTCTGGCTCTTCTGCTTGCCCCACTCCTCCTCTTCCTCCTCCTTCGCCTCCTTCTCGTCCTCGCCCTGCTCAATCTCCTCCTCCTCATTCTCCTCCTCTTCCTCCTCCTCTTCTTCTTCTTCTTCTTCTTCTTCTTCTTCTTCCTCCTTCTCCAACGACGACGATTCCAACTTGATCCTCGTGCTCTTGGGGTAATTATATGACGGCTTCACTCTCCCGCCCTTTGTTTTTCTGCCTGTTTCCCCCTTCCCTGATCACCTTAACTCCCCCCGGGCATCGTGTCTGCATGGGCTGGTGGTTCGCGGGCGCGCGAAGACGAGTCGAGCGCCGAGCATGCAGGGGCAGGCCGTGCCACGAGCTAGAGGAGAAAAAGAGAGGCGAGCGACGCCAAGCACACAGCGGGACGGAGGTCAGCACTGCCAACATGGCGCGGACGGCATCACAAGCGGCACCAGGAACATGTCCACTGAGGTGTCGAAGCGGAAGCAGGTGCGGGAGGAGAACGACCCCACTCACGACCAAGGAGTGGAAGTCCACGGGCGCCACGCTTACCCAGGACGGCGGTGACCAGGATAGGAAGGTCGAGACGGCCCATCCAAGCTCCCTAGGTAACTTGCCGAACGCGCAGCCCTGGACCCGGTAGGCCTCCGCGTGGAACAGCAAAACCAGCAGGGGCAGCGTGGGCGCCTCCGAGACGGACGAGAAGGCGGAGTGAGAGGAAGGTGCCGTGGAGGTAAGCGGCCTCCAGGTGCGCGTAGAGCGCGTGGGCGAACGCCGGCGCGTAGAGGGACGACCACCACGAGGAAGAAGCGGAAGTCGGTCGGGCTGTGGCCGCTCCGGGACCTTCCCCAAGGAAGCCAGAGGCCCCCTAGGCAAGGGCAATGTGGACCCAAAAACCACTAGCAGCGCGACCGGCCATCAGGGCGCCCAGCGCGCCGAAACCCGGAAGCAGCTATAGTGGCCAGCGCGGCGGGGCCATGCAAGAGGGCGTCCCGTGCCGGAAGCACGCGGCGCCAGGAGAGCGAGCTAAGCGCCGCCGCAGCGGGTATCCCGCGCGTTGCGCAGCGGGCGGCCAGCGGCCCAGCGGTCAGCTGCTCGCGACGAGCGTCGCCAGGGAGACCGTGCCGAAGAACGGCTTCAGCGGGCGGGGGGGGCCCCTGACTCAGACGGCAGCGCGCCCGCCCGAGAATTGTCGCCAAAAATCCTCGCGGCCATGGCGTCGACGAGGAACGGGACAACGCGCCGCCGCCACCTCGTAGCTGCAGCGCGCCAGCCGCGCGTAGCCCAGACCCGGCAGCAGCTGCAGCAGTTCATAGTGGGCCGCCAGCCAGGGGCGACCTAGAGAGCCACGTAGGGAGCAGGGGGCCTCCGGCGGCCACCGCCCTGTGTGGCAGCAGGGCAGGCGCCGGCGGCCCCAGCCGCGAGGGGCCCCAGCCACGGAGCATTAGGCGCCGGCCCGTGTGCCAGCGCAGGGTAGGACCGCGAGCGGCGCCTACCAGTTGGCATCCCGAGGACAAGGCGAGGCAGAGAAGATGGCGACTGACGTCCCAATCGCAAGGGAACAGGGGCGATGAGGAACGGCAGCTCATCGCTGCAAATGCACGAAGGACAGGATGAGAGTGTATACATGTGGCTGTTTTTGGTTATTGAGAAGTTTCGAATGCCATGATATGCCGTCTCAGCAAGCAACGCCAATCCCTGCGCGGGGGGACACATTCGCGTTCTGAAAAACGACCTGGGAACTAACCATCGAACGCATTCACGATGCACCTGCGCGGGCGCAACAACTCTGAAGAGGCGCGCGAGATTTCACTCATGTACCGCTCGGCCCCAAACGTGCCTTCCCGAACGGGGGGGGCCCTGGCGCGTGAGGGCCGGCCTCCTCTCTGCGCCCGGTCTGCTTCAGGAGCTTCGTGAGATGATGCTTGGTGCGGAGGGTCTCCCGGTGCTGGGCCCCGTGCGCCCCTTCCTGGGCGGTGAGGGCCTCGCGGTGGAGGGCCTCGGCCCCCTCTCTGCGCCCGGTCTGCTCCAGGAGGTTCGCGAGATTATGCTTGGTGCAGAGGGTCTCCTGGTGCTGGGCCCCGAGCGCCCCCTCCTTGGCGGTGAGGGCCTCGGCCTCCTGCCTGCGCCTGGTCTGCTTCACGAGGACCGCGAGAGTATGCTTGGTGAAGAGGGTCTGCTGGTGCTGGGCCCCAAGCGGCACCCACTGGACGGTGAAAACCTTACGATGGAGGGCCTCGGCCCCCTCTCTGCGCCCGGTCTGCTCCAGGAGATTCGCGAGATTATGCTTGGTGCAGAGGGTCTCCTGGTGCTGGGCCCCGAACGGCCACTCCTGAACGGTGAGGACCTCGGCCTCCTCTCTGCGCCCGGTCTCCTTCACGCGGACCGCGAGATTATGCTTGGTGAAGAGGGTCTGCGGGTGCTGGGCCCCGAGTGGCACCTACTGGGCGGTGAAAACCTCGCGGTAGAGGTCCTCGGCCCCCTCTCTGCGCCCGGTCTGCTCCAGGAGGTTCGCGAGATTATGCTTGGTGCAGAGGGTCTCCTGGTGCTGGGCCCCGAGCGCCCCCTCCTGGGCGGTGAGGACCTCGGCCTCCTCTCTGCGCCCGGTCTGCTTCACGAGGACCGCGAGATTATGCTTGTTGAAGAGGGTCTGCTGGTGCTGGGCCCCGAGCGGCACGTACTGGACGGTGAAAAACGTCGCGGTAGAGGGCCTCAGCCCCCTCTCTGCGCCCGGTCTGCTCCAGGAGGCTCGCGAGAATTTGCTTGGTGCAGAGGGTTTCCTGGTGCTGTGCCCCGAACGCCCCCTCCTGGACGGTGGGGACCTCGGCCTCCTCTCTGCGCCCGGTCTGCTTCACGAGGACCGCGAGATTATGCTTGGTGAAGAGGGTCTGCTGGTGCAGGGCCCCGAGCGGCACCTACTGGGCGGTGAAAACCTCGCGGTAGAGGGCCTCGGCCTCCTCTCTGCGCCTGGTCTGCTTCAGGAGGGCCCCGAGATTATGCTCTGTGCGGGGGGTCTCCTGGTGCTGGGCCCCGGGCGCCCCCTCCCAGACGGCGAGGACCTCGCGGTAGAGAGCCTCGGCCTCCTCTCTGCGCCTGGTGCCCTCAGGAGGACTGCGAGATGATGCTTGGCACGGAGGGCCCCCTGGTGCTGGGCCACGAGCTTCTCCGTTAGCACGTGTATCCGGGCGCGACATGTCTCCTGGATGGGAAGCAGTGACCGGGTGTGTGACGTGGCCGTGCTGATCACTCACGCGCACCACCCAAACGTCGCGATTGGGGTCCACCAAACGCTGTTTATGCTCCCTTTCGAGCACTCCGGCTCCTGGTCTCGACAACTCGCCCCTTTCCTGCATGCCCTGGATCTTGGCGGCTAGGTCTGGGGGCGGCCGCGTCATTACATTGTAGGCAAGGGAATGCGGCACCAGCATCGGGATGCAAAAAACTACCCGTCGGGACCATCTGTCCTGGACCTCCTTGGCCTCCTCGCGGTTGGGGCTCAACGGGTTGCCCCTGCAGTAACTGTTCATCAAAACATGTAGTCGTAATCCCCACTGGGCGGGCTCCAACACAATGCCATAGACTCCACATATAATGTGCGCGCGGTCTTCCGCTAGTGAGGCCAATAGCGTGGACGTCACCAGTGCCAGATTAGTGACGTTGACAAAGCCGAATTGGGACGTGTAGTGGAAGACGGCCTCCCACTGCTCATCATCGGGCGCGTAGCTGCGAAAGTCCAGCGCGTGGTCCCGCACGGAAATGGATCCATCTGGAGCAGAATACTTCAGCACAAACACCACAGACACCAAACCTTCACTGAAGCGCGTCGAACCACAGCCGCGAAACAGTTCTCCTTGCAGTTGCAGATAGCCATGGCGACAGTAGTCCACCAGCTGGCACGGAATTTCCTTCGCCTCTCGCTTCCATCGCTCCTCCTCCGGGCTCGAAAGCTCCGCCATGGCCATTGCTGCGGCGGAGTCGCTGGCGCAGGCGCCCATGGCCGGGGGAAGCTCGAAGCAGAAGGCTGGGCGGGGCCGCGCTGCGGGGGCGGGGCCGCCCGCGGGCCTTGAACCAAAGGCTACGGAGGCTGGTGGGGATACTTTTGGTTCGCGGGCGCGCGAAGCAAGTCGAACGCCGAGCCTGCTATGGCGGGCCGCGCCGGTGGCGAAATGGAAAAGCAGGCCAGTGGGTGTATATATATATATATATGTATATATATATATATACATATATATATACATATATATATATATTATATATATATATATATATATATATATATATATTCGCGGCCGCGGGCGAAAGCGCAAACGGCGAGTCGTACCCGGTGGGGGTATTTTTTTTGGTCGCGGCCGCAAGCGAAGGCGCAGGCGGCGGGTCGGTAAGTCCGGGGCGCGGTCCTTACTAATTTACAGCGAGCAGCAAACTAGAGCGCGGGGTCAAAACTGCCTAAACTGCCTAAGCGGCGCCTCACGTGAGCTGCAAGCTGCACTGAGTGGGGAGGCCAGGGCCAAGGCTTTGCACGCATGCAACGAGCTGCAGGGGGAGGCGGACAACCAGGGTGGCAGGCTGCCAGGGACTGCAAGCTGCGAAGCGTCAACAATTCGTCTGAAGAAGGGCCTCTGAATGCGCGCCCATCGGTCCTCAACCCTGGATCCTGCGTTCCTGTGTTTCTAGAGAAGGCCTCCTCAATGGAGTCCGAAAACATGGGGTCGGGGGATCGCGCCGAATCGCCAATGCAGCGCAGATGCATCAGCGATGTATCGGCGACGTCGGCGGTGCATCGGCGACTCCAGCACGGAGAAACTCGGGCTCCGCATCGAGCCGCATCGCCGATGCATCGGCGATGCGGCGCGATTTTCCGACCCCATCTACTTCGACCCCACTTAGGGATTTGGTCTCCAGGCCATAACTCGAATCTTCGGTGGCCATTCGGGACGATCCGGGCAGCCCCCGAACACCCTCGTCGAGGAGCAGCTGCTGGGAAGCATCCCGAGGCTGGAAGCCCTCTGAGAACTTACGGAAACGCCCGAAAACTTTAAACCTCGACCATTCGAACCTCGCGGCCCTTCTTCTCCGACCTCATCTTCTCGGACCCTATCCCGGAGGCCCAGCGTTTCGCTGTCCGCGATCGTGCCAGTGCCCGATCGCCGCCCGAGCGCCGCTGCGGCGGCGCGGCGTGCGCAAGAAGCCGCGCGCGCTGGCGAGCGGGCGAGAGTTAGCGGCGCGCAGAAGGGGGTGGAGGGAGGGGGGAAGGCTTCTTAGAAGGAGGCTGCTTCTTAGAAGGCGGCGGCCTTACATCTATACATAAGGACCGCGCCTTCTAAGAAGCAGGGGTGCTTCTAAGAAGCCTTCCCCCCTCCCCCTACCCCCCTCTGCGCGTGGCCGAGAGAGGCGCGAGACGGTGGCGGACTGCCAACAAGCAGCACACGCGGGTGAGCTGGGGAAGCCAACAGATACCGATATCGTCGGGGCGTTGACCCCAGGAGCCCTGAATAAGGAACGAGGCCCCTTTTCCCCACAAGTTAAGCTTCGATTTCCCATGGGAAACCTGAGGCAAGCTGCCAAACAATCAGGGAACACCGAGTCCCTCCCCAACGAAAAAGGTTCCTTCTTCAGCGCCCCGATGGTACCGCTACGGCAGGTTCACGTCGCGATGGCGTGAGCGTTGGTTTCTAGCGCCGCATGGATCGTTCAACCTTGAACGATCGCGGCTTTCCAACATCGCCGATCTGTCGACAACGGCCGATTCTGGGCCACTGGCGGCGTTCAAGCTTGAACGCTCGAGCTGGCGTCGCCGCCGCGTCAACGCGGCGCGAGCCTGTCGTACTCCCCGGACCTCTCCCGGAGTGCTGTCTTACCAGAACTTCGAAGAGAGTCTGACCATGGTGACAAGGGCTGTCCAGGACGAGCAGCGGTATCGGTAAATCTCCTCTGATGACCAGGCAGGCGAGCAAGCGAGCGTAACGACAAGCATCCTCATCATGCTCGCCCTCTTGCTTTTGGCCGCCGGGCCTCCGTGTGGTGGGCGAGCACCACTCCCAGGGAGGCCTTATGCCTCAGCTCCACGGACAGCGCCTCGGCGGAGAGACGTGTGCGGTGGCGGGGCTGCACAGGGAAGGAGCAGCCAGAGTGTTGGCCAGCATGGGCCTCGAGCTGTGTTTTCCAGCATACTATGTGGCGTAAGCTATGTGGTGTAAGCTATTTGGTGCATTCTATTGTTGGAAGCTGTGTGGTGTAATCTATGTGGTGCGATACATGCGATGCTATATATATATGTATATATAAATAGTTACATGGTGAAATCTATGTTGTGCAATGTATGTGGTTTAAGCTATGTGTGCAATGTATGTGGTGCGCTCTATGCGGAGCAAGCTACGTGGTGCAATGAACGCGGTGCTGGCAAAGTAGTACAACGTATGTTGTACAATCTATGTGGTGCAATCGATGTTGCGCAATCGATGTGGTTGAACATATGTAGTGTGAGCTATGTGGTATAAACTCGGTGGTGCAATCTACGTGGTGTGAGCTATGATATGTGAACTTTGCTATGTCGGATATGTGGTGCAACATGTGAAGCAGGAATTCTGTTATGCAATCTTTGTGGTGCAACCTATGTGGTGCAATCTATATGTCGTGTAAACTATGTGGTGCAATCCACATGTCAAAAAACCGGAACCAAAACCGAAACAAGAACCAAACCCGTGACCTGGGGGTTTTTCTTGGGAACCCTGAAGAAGAAGGAAACCGGAACCAAAGCTGGAACCGGAACCGAAACCGTGATTTGAAGGAAACTGGAACCGGAATTGGAACCGTGACCTAGGACGCCTTCTCCGGGACGCGGAAGAAGAAAGAAACCGAATCCAGATGCGGAACCAGAACCAGAACCAAAATCTGAGGCGTGCTTGGGCCCCCCCCCAAAAAAAAGAATCCGAACCTGGAACTGGAACCATAACTGGAACCACGACGACCGTCACGGACCAAAGAAAAAAAAGAAAACCTAAGCATAACCGGAACCGGAACCAAAGCAGTGACATGGGGGGTCTTCTCGGGGACCTCGAAGAAAAAGAAAACCGGAACCGAAACTGGAGCTGGAGCCAAAACCGTGACTTGGGGGATCTTCTTTGGGACCTTGAAGAAGAAAAAAACCGGCACCCAAACCAGAACCGGATCCAAAACCGTGACTTGGGGAGTCTTCTGTGGGACCCCGAAGAAGAAGAAACCGGAACCAAAACCAAAAGTAGAACCGAAACCATTACGTGGACGGTCTTCTTTGGGGCCCTGAAACAAACCGGAACCATAACTGGAACCGCAACCAAAACCGTGACCTGGGGAGTCTTTTGGGAGCCCCGAAGGAAAAAAACCGGAACCGAAACTGGAACCGGAACCAAAATCGTGACTTAGGGGTCTTCTTCGGGACCCCGAAGAAAAAAGAAACCGGAACCAAAACCGAAACCGGAACCAAAACCGTGACCTGGGGGGTCTTCTTCGGGACCCCGAAGAAGAAAGAAAGAGGAACCAAAACCGGAACCAAAATCGTGACTTGGTGGACCTTTTTTTGGGACCCCGAAGAACAAGGAAACCGGAATCAAAACCGGAACTGGAACCAAAACCATGACCTGGACGGTTTTCTCTGGGACCCCGAAAAAGAAAGAAACTGAAACCAGAACCGGAACCATAACCACAAACGTGACCTGGAAAAACATCTAATGGGTGCTCTCTGGCAGCGGGGTCTGTTGAGTACTGGGTGCCCTCTTGGACGCGGAATCTGGTACTGTCTAGGAGACGGAGTCCGTTGAGTAGCGGGTGCTCTCTTGGACACGGCGTCTGTTGAATACTTGGTGCTGTCTTGGAGACGGAGGCTGCAGAGTAGAGGGCGCCCTCTTGGACACGGAGTCTGTTGAAGAGTGGGCGCGGTCTTGGATACAGAATAATCAGGCGGCGGGACGGAGGAGGATGAGGAGGAGATCGAAGAGGAAGAGGAAGAGGAGGAGGAGGAGGTGGAGGAGGATGGCGCGGGAGAGAGGAGGATGAGGAGAACGAGGGGCCAGCGCGCAGAGAGGCGCGAGCGCAGCAAAAGCACACGGGGCGAACAAGTTAACTGTCAAGTACAGTGAAACGCGAGGGCCCTGCTGAAACCCATTGCGCCAGTCGAGGCTGAGCGCCCAGGGCAACCCAGACGGGGCCTCTAATTATGCATGGCGGTTGCTGTCAGGAACGGGCCCGGTCAGGAACGCTTGGCCGTTACTGACAGAACCTTGGCGCGTGCTCGTGCCCTTCATCATTTTTTTTTTGGAACACGGGTGGATTTAAAACTGATGCACGGGCAAATTAAAAACTGATGGTTTTGGTTATAAGCGACTGTGCGCGCATAGTGCTCTTCGCAGAGGGCGAGGGGAGTGGGGGCGATGCGGGTCTGCCTGGGATGATGTGAATTCATATTTCGGATGGACGATGGGGAAGATCGTATGTAAATTGCAATGCGGAAGTGGGAACCGTTCATTCTGGGGGGGGGGGCGATTCTACCATTCTGTGAAAGAAAGAAAATCAAGTTTGAAGAAATTACGGTTGTCAGCTGCAGTGCTCGCGCGAGCATCCCACCCGCCCACCGGCAAATTGGTTTGCAAGACCCGTGCGGCGGCGATTGCGATGACTGCTTGACGCTGGCCGGCGCACCTCTGCGGCCGCAGTAGCGCGCGCAAGCTCGCGCGCAGCGCGGCCAGCTAGTTTGGCGCAGTCGACGCGGCCGCGGTGGCGCTCCCCTTATGCGGACCTCCTAACGGGTTTCACAGGCCGCGCTGGCGCGCGGGCGCATTAGTGCGGGTCTGTGACTCGGGCGGGCGCGATATCATAGTGACGTCGGCTATGGCGGAAACAAGGATCAACTTAGCGATGCTGTTGACGTCGATAACGATGACGACGGTAAGGCCACTGATGGCGCCGATGCTGGTCACGCCGATGACGATGATGATGTCCACGTATCGCGGATGTAGGTTTCGGGGAAGATTTCGACATGTGCGCGCGGCCGACGCGCGCGCGTGGCCCGCATGGTGTTTTTCGACAAGGGATCGGGCCTCCCCTAACAAGCGCGCATAGGCGTTCTAACGATTTCGATATGTGCGGGCGAGAGGCGCGCGTGGTCTCATTTGACGATCCTGCTGGAACACCCTGGGTGACCTACGAACTCGTAGGAATTCGCATAGCAAACGCGCACATGTTGTGTGCAGTAGTGTTGAACAACCAGTGACACTCTTACAGATCCTATGGTTTCTTGTAACAGTTGATTTCGACATGCGCGTGTGACGACGCGCGCGTGTGCACTTTGCCTGGATCTTGCAAAACATGTATTGACACTTGATGACTTGTGAGAGACGAAAGAAAGAAAGAGAGCGAGAGAAAGATAGAGAGAGAGATAGAGAGAGAAAGAAAGATATAGAGAGAGAGAGAGAGAGAGAGAGAGGGAGAGATAATGACACAGGGAGAGAGAGAGAGAGAGAGAGAGAACGATATATATATAGAGAGAGAGAGAGAGAGAGAGAGAGAGAGAGAGAGAGAGAGAGAGAGAGAGAGAGAAAGAGAGAGAGAGAGAGAGAGACAGAGAGAGAGAGAAAGAGGGAGAGAGCGAGAGAGAGAAAGAGAGAGAGAGAGAGAACAAAAAGAGAAGGACAGAGAGACAAAGAGAGACAAAACACAACGGCGACGGACGGCGGCGACGGGCGGCGACGGCGACAACAAGCTCGGCGACCGACTGCCAAACTCAGAAACAACGGCGGCGGACAGTGGCGACGGGCGGCGACGTCGACAAGAAGCTGGCCAGCACGACAGCCAGGCCCAGTTGCTTGCAAGAGTGTAAGAGAAGAAAGAGCTCCTAAGTGCAAGCGCTCTTGTGGGAAGAGCTGGAGCACTAAGACAATCATGGTGAGGAGACTGAGGACATGGAAGGCTAGCCAGTGACAGCGCGTGGATCGTGCAACCCTTCGCGATGATCGAGAACTTCTGGCAGCGCAGATCGTTTCGTGTCGACCGGTTCTGGGCCCCTGGCGGCGTTCAGTTTTGGACACCAGCGCCAGGTCGTCGCCGCAACAGTTGCGGGAGACCATGCGGGAGACTGTGCGGGAGGCCTCGGGCCACCGATTCCCGATCTGGAAGAGCTCACGCGCGCCGCACGAAAGTCTTGTAGGACCCTTGCAGGTAGGCTGCCCGGGGAAAGACACGAGTCACAGTGGCGCAGAGCGACTCGGCAGCACTCGGGCGCAAGCCGGCACCGAGGAGCTTGCCGTCAACCGGGGCGCGGGACTGAGCCGGGAGTGCATTAGAACGCGGCCAGGCCGTCGAAATCACCCGCAGCTGAGAACACACTGCCGACCTCAAGCACCCTGGATCCATAAAATGTGGGCGTCTCATTTTGCTTCCTCCGCCTTCCGCCAACCAAGCCGCCGCCGTCTTACTTCGGCGACTCCGAAGGGTGTGGTTTGCAAAGGGTATGGTTTGCAAGCGGCACCCTGGGGAACATCCTGGGGGGCACCCTGCGGGGCGCGCGGGGACCTCGATAGAGTTCTCCCGCGCCCCGAGGAGGCGGGACGAGGACAGTGTCGTGCCCCCCCATCCCAACGGTGTTGATCGCAAACCATACCCCGGCGTTATCATACCCTTTGCAGTCGCCGATTACTTCCGCCGAAGGCGGAGAGGCGCTGAAGGCGATGCCGTCTGGAACGTGCCGTATGGCCAGGCTGGGCGCCGTGGACACTCCAGGACAGGGGCGGGCCTGGGGCGTCCTTTAGGCAGTCGGGGCGCAGGAGCTGGCCAGAAGCAGTTAGGAGCGTAGCCTTAGGTCGGGCAACAGGGGTAATTTTGGCGAAACATATACGTACTCGAAACATATTCAGACATAGTCAGAAGATACTCAACAAATCGCTATATAGAAAACAACAAAAAACATATTTCATTTTGTTTCTATATTTATATAGATAAAACATACAACGTTTTTATATATTCCTCCTGTAGAGGGACAGGCCCGACTTAACCGTAGCTGGGATGGCGAAATAGCCGAAGCATAGGACCGGGCCATGACTGAGCGGGGGCAAGGCCGCACCAGTGAAGTTGCCCGCAGCGAGGGCCCCCGACTGAACCAAACAGATCCCTGGCACCGCCAGGCCGAAGCATGGAAGTATCCCGCAACCGGGTAACACATCACCGAGCGAGCTGGTGAGGAGCTGGGCCGAACCCAGGATGCCCCTCACGACAAGGTGCAAGTCCTTCGAGCGGAAGCAGTCTCTGCAGTGCAGACGTTGTGGGTGGATACTTTTCTGATGAACTCATCACAAATCGATGAGTTTGCCTCGTGCTCTACCCCGCGGAGCCGCTCAAAGGCGCCGAGGCACGACAAGGATTGATTCGGCACGGCGTTCCTGCAATAGTTGTCCACGATGCTTGCCCCTTCACGCGTCGCTGCGGCTCCCCACAATTGAATGCAAGCGCACTGGTTCAAGTAGCGATGCCAATCGAATCTGAATATCAAGTAACACTTTTCGGGCTCGCACGAGCCTGTGAACCAATAGTGCAACAAGTCGTGCGGCCTCAAGCCGTTGAAATGAATTAAAGATTTGTCTTTCCAATCTCTCGTGTTCCGGAAGTATGGCTTCATGGCAAATCTCTGCGGCAAGAACTTGACTTCGCGACCGTAGAATTCCAGGTAGGCCCCGCTGTGGGAGGTCAGATTTTGGAATTCTGCTCTGGTGTGGTTGAAGATGAATGAATGGAACGCAGGCAGCGACTCCCGCATGAAGGGGATGTTCATCCAAGTGACACCCGCGTTCAGTGGACTGCGAGACCGCTCTTCCAGGTCAGTCGAGAAGGCTAATTTCGGCGTGAACCTGGCGCTGAAGTCCCAGAAGCGGACGGGTCGGCTGAAGAGCGTGTCGTGGTCGAGAACCAGGCAGTACTCCGCCGACACGTGCAGCGGGACGTCGATGCGCTGCCACGCTCCGAAGTAGTCTCCCGAGTCCGCGTACAGGTGCCGCATGAAGGAACTACCCCTCAACCCCTCCAGCCTTAACCGCTCGACCCTGTCGCGCCAGAATGGCCGGTGATGGCTGGAAGAAAAACGAAACGGCAGAACCATAACCTTTCGAAGATCCGCGCGGATTTCTGGGATCTGCGCTGAGCCCCTCCCTAGCGCGCGGGGTGCGCCAAGGGCGCCAGGCGCGCTGCCGGGTGGGCCCAGCGCAGATCCACGGCATCCCCGCGGAGCGTTGAAAACTGTTGGGTATATGTATGTTGTTTTTTCTTCCTCGAATCGTGCAGGATGACCCCATGCGCTTCCAGCCAATCGCGAAAACCTATGTCAGCGCTCCCGTGGTACAGCAGGTGCAGGGCCATCCCTGGCATGTGCTGCAGAGCGGAGAGCACCGACGCCTGCAACATCGGCTTCACCGAGGCGGAGGCGTCCTCGGTGTAGGTGTAGACGATCGGGACGCGGTACGCCGCCTTGAGATCCGCCGCTGTGTCGTGGGGCACTGAGAGCAGTATTTTCAGGCTCTTTCCAATCCTCTGTGTCGAGTGATATATATATATATATATATATATGTATATATCCAAGGCTCCCGAAGGGGCTCCCGAACACACACTCCAAACCGCCCTCCAGGAGGCTTCCGAGAGGCCTCCCGAGGCGCCCCCGCACATGCATCCGCGACGCCTCTCGACCTGGTGCCCGCGCACGGTGGCGGGACACAGGCCGAGGGCCACCGGACGGACCCGCGTGGCACGGGCACGGACAACGCGACTCACTTTTGTGACGGCCTGGGGCGTTTTGACTTCGTCAATACGCGGCCCCAGCAGTCCCGACCCCTTCCCCACGGAGGGGGAGGGGGAGGAGGAGGAGGAGGAGGAGGAGGACTAGGAGGAGGAGGAGGAGGAGGAGGAGGAGGAGGAGGAGGAGGAGGAGGAGGAGGAGGAGGAGGAGGAGGAGGATGAGGAGGATGACGAGGAGGAGGAGGAAGAGAGCAGGAGAGGGAGGAGGAGGAGGAGGAGGAGGAGGAGGAGGAAGAAAACGCTAGATTGTCCATTCTTCCTCCTCCTGCGTCCTCCCTGCCCCTCGCCCTCGTCGCATCCTCGGGGGGTCTTGGGGCCCTCCCTGGGAGACTCCCGGGATGTCTTCGGGCCCTCCTGAGCCGTCACGAGGCCGTTCAAGCGAGATCTCAAGACGATGTTATACTAATTCCAACATTGTGATGTTGGAGATTAATGATGTGTTTGAGGATGTCCCCAGCGGAATCGCCATTTCGGCAATCTCGAGGGCGCTCTTGGACCGTCTGGACCGTCCGCTGTCCAAATGTCGTGTTGTCCTCGCTTGGAACGCCCGCTTTCCAGAACCACGTGCTTCCCACGTTTGGAACGCCCGCTGTCCGAACAACGAGTCGTCCCAACTTGGACCGTTCATCTGTACTCGGAACTGTCACAGAGAGAGTGTGCAAGAACCATGTGTTGTCACCGCTTGCGCCGCCCGCTCTTCAAACTATGCGTTTTCCTCGTTTGGACCGTACGCTGTCCGAATGTCGTGTTTTCCCTGTTTGGACCGCCGCTTTCTGGAACCATGCGTTTCCACGTTTGGATCTGGAAGACTCTCGGGCCGTCTTCGGGCTATCTTGGGCCGTCTTGGGGCCCTCGCGGGCCGTCTTGGAACGATCTCGGCGGCATTTTGAACCCTCTTGGCCTCTCGGAAGCGGAAATCTGAAAACGCTCACAGACCTACAAGTAATCGCAGGTTTTTGCCCCTTGCAGCCGTCTCGGGGATCCTGTTGCAGCCCTCTTGGGATGTCTTGGAGCTTCGTGGGCCATCTGGAGGGCATCTTACGCAATATCGAGGTCCTCTTGGTCTGTCTTGTAGGCCTTTCTCGGGCCGTCTTGAGGCCTTGCAAGAACGATACCAAGACAATCTCGACAACATGTCATGTGTTGAAGATGTCTCTGGCTGAATCGCCATTTTGGGCAAGCCCGGGACCAAGACGACGTCGACTACATCTCATTTGTGTGAGGATGCCTTTACCGAAACCGCCTTTTTGATAAGAGCGATGTCGACAACGTCTCATTTGTGTGAAGATATCCTTAGGAACATCGCCATCTGGGGCACGACAGACACCAACACGACGCCAACAACATCTCATACTTGTGAGGATGTCCCGAGCGAGACTGCGATTTTTTGGCAAGGGTGATGCCGACAACATTTCATTTCCGCGAGGATGTCCATAGCGAAATATTTTTTGCGGACGTGAGGCGTCTTGGAGCCATCTTGTTGGGCTATGTTGGGCCGTCTTGAGACCTTCCGCGGGTGATCCTAACACGTATCAATGTTTGAAGTTCTCCCGAGCAGAATTGCCAGTTTGGCCATTAGATCCCTGGGGTTCAGACTGCCAACCACCCTTCAAACTCCCCCTAATTTCATTTCTTCTGGCTAGCAAATTGCACGCTGTCCGCGCTTTCCGTCATTCGCCGTCCCGTGTGGCTTGCCACACGGGTGCGCGGCGTGCTGAACTTCTGACTGGTTTTGGCTCTTGAACGAATTCTCAGTGGGGTCTGGGCCTGGTGCGCAAGCCACCCAGAAAAAAGTATACTCCCATGCAGGGCCTGCAAACTTCCCAGGTCGTCGGTCTTCCCGCTCCGGACGGTCCCAAGATGGTCTCCAAGACGGCCAAGGTGGTCTCCAAGACGGCTACGGTAGCTCCCGGAGAGCCCAAGATGGCCCCAAGATGTCTCCAAGACGGGCCAACATACCCCCAAGATGGCCGCAAGACAACCCAAGACGGCCCAGGAGGCCTCCAAGAGAAGCTCCAGGAAGGCCCGTGAAGGCCCACATCATTCATTGTCAAGCAATTGTTGAAGGATTTGGCGTTTGTTCAATTACGGCTTTCTGACGACCCAAGACGGCCCCAGAGGCCACCGAGATGGCCCCAAGAGCGCCCACGAGGCCTCCGAGATGGCCTCCAAGAGGCCGCCAAGACGGCCCCAAGAGGGCCCCTAAACGGCCCAAGAGACCTTCAAGGCATGCAAGATGGCATCCAAGATGGCCCTGAAGCGCCCCAAGAAGGCCCGAAGCCGGCCCAGACAGGCCCCCAAGCAGGCTTCCGACGGCGTCAGACGGGCCAGGAACGCCCTCAGACAGCCGAAGTGCTTCCTAAGGAGCCTCCACATGCCCCCAAGAGGCCCAAGGAAGTCCCCAAGAGGCCTCCAAGGGGGCCCCAGGAAGCTCCCAGGAGGCCTCAAGAGTTCCCCAAGAGGCTCCCGAGAAGCCTCCTCCTCCTCCTTTTTCCTCCATCTCCTCCTATTCTTCTTTCTCCCCCACGTGTTCCCCGAAGAGCTTCCACAGCGGCTGGGGGAACACACAGTCCGATGGCTTGGCCGAGCTCAGGCTGCAACGTCTGGCCCTGTGGGCGCTTCCAAAAGGACGGCTGCGGCGGTGATTCGCCGTAGGCTTCTTGGATCCGCCGCCCACTGCTGCTTTGTCAAAAGGGTGCCTGTCGTGCCAAATGTTCGACTGGTTTGCCCACGCGAGAAAATTCCCACCAGCCTCCGGCCCAGCCCGCTGGCCACCCGGAGAGACCCGGAAATGAAGTCTCTATTGCCCGAATTGCCTCCGACATGGGCCAGATGGCCCAAGATGGCCTGCCAGGTGCCTCCAAGACCGCCAAGATGGCTCTGAGAGAGTCCCAGACGGCCACAGGACGTCTGCACGACGACCCAAGATGCACTCAAGACGTGACGGCCCGAGATGGCCTCCAGGCGGCCCCAATAGGGCTCCAAGAGCGTCTCCAGGAAGCCCAAATGATTGATTTCCGATGGTTTTCCCACGATTTTGACGTTCTCGCCTTTTCGGACATCCGGCCCTCCAAGACGGCCCCAGAAGTCCCCAAGATCGCCCTAAGACGGCCCAAGAAGCCCCCGAGAGGCCCGCAAGACGGCCCAAGAGGGCCAGAGACGGCCCCTTAGACCTCGAAGACGGCCCTAAAGCGCCCAACAAGGGATCCACGACTGCCCTGAGAGGGCCCCAAGACGGCCTCCGATGGCCAAGAAGTCCCTTGTAGGCCCCTAAGAGGTCCCAGAGAGGTTCCAGGAGGCCCCAAGGAGGCCTCTTCTTCTTCCACCTCCTCGTCCTCCTCGTCCTCCTTCTCCTCCCTTGCCTCCTTCTCTTCATCTCCAAAATGTTCCCCCGATGGGGTCCTACAACGGTCGGGGGAACACATGGTCCAATAGCTTGGCCAGACTTCGGCCCAACGATTGGCAGCACGGGCGCCCCCCAAAAAGGGCAGGGGTCGGCGGTGACTGACCGTAGGCGTCTTCGATAGTCTGCCAGGGGGATGAAGCCCGAGTTGTACCACGAGCTGTTGGAGGCCCTCTGCGCGATCTGGCCAGCGCTCCACGTCGAGACCGAGTTGCCTATGAAGTGCGGCAGGCGGAGGCAGAGGAAGTAGTCCAGGAAGGCGCCGATGTCGCGAGGCAAGGACTCCAGGCTCCCATTGGTGAAATAGGACGCCAGGTCGTGCCTGCTGGAAGGGTAGACCTCCTCTCTGTTTGTCACGGGCACGCCCATGGACCTGAGGCTCTCGGGCACCCCGCTGTCCCCGGCGTAGAATATCCAGACGCGCCCCAAGTGCGATGTCCGATGCTGGATCAGTTCCGGGATGGGCCTCTGGTTCCTGCAATCCAGGAAGAAGAAAAACCGGCACAAGCATCAATTTTCGGAGGCACCCGCGGATCTCTTGGATCGGCGCTGGACCCCCTGGCCATGGCGAGCGGAGCGCGCCGGGTGCGGCGCTGCCAGGGGGATCCAGCGCCGATCCGAGAACTCCGTGCGGAGCTTCGAGACGTTATGCTTGTGCATCTTTTTCGTCGTCGGAATTCGTGTTCCACTTGGAGAGGCGCTCCCACTGGTCGCAGTGCCCGTGCCAGTCGGCGCCGTCCCGGTGGTGCAGGCACACGCCCTCGCCTGCGCCGGCCGGAGGGGGCGCGGCCACGCGAGCCAGCAGGGCCGAGTAGACTTTCTCCACGGCCGCGTGCGCGCGCGCCGCCGGGACCATCGCGCCCAGGATCTCCGCGGCCACCCCGGAGCTGGACGCCCGGAGCCCGTCCGAGAAGGAGCAGTCGAGCAGGCCGTGCAGCCCTCTCTCGTACGGTGTGAGGTCGGCCTCGATGCCGTAGCTCCGGACACGACGCAACAGCGTCTCAGCATCAAACACGCTTCCGAAGGGGATCGAGCTCTCCGTGGGATCCGTGTTTTTTAGAACATTCCCATCGGGGATGGTCTGCGTCCCGTCGACAATAAAGACGTCTGGAATCATCACGCACCTCTCCGCCTTGACCGCGGCAGCAAGGTGCCCCGCATGACAGAGAAGCTGGTTCATGAAGCCGTTGCACACGGTGTAGTAGTAGCAGCCCCTGATGACAGTGTGGCTGTTACTCGCCGCTTCGCTCTCGCTCGCTGCTTCAAGAGACGCAGATCCCAGACGGCCCCTCAAGATACTGGAAGGCGCGGTGATGTTTGCAAGGCTCAGGAGCGCGCAAGCTGTTATCACACAGGCCACCACTGGCCGGTGCCTGCCTCTCCTCCGCAAGCAGGCGGACGCACCGCAGCAGAGGGCGAAGCAGCGGCGGACCATGCCCCCAACCTGGTGGGGTATTGGCGCTACCCTATCTGTACGACACCGTCTGGCCGTATCGCGGAAGCTCCATGACACGGGCACGCCGCCAGGAGCATGTTGCAACGGGCGGGGGATGCGACTTCAGCGCTGGCTGGAGGCGTTGGGGTCGAGGGAGCCGCTCGAGCCCCAAAAAGCGGCTGCGGAAGCACTGCTTGGGGGAATGATTGAGGAGAACTTGGTATGAGAAGCCTGGCCAGCTTTCCGACATAATCCAAAGGCACATCTCCGAGCCAGCGTTGCAAACACAGCCATATAGACACTTGTGGGGCCACGAGCTGGGGGGGGCTCTGGGTTCTGCTGAAAAAACATCGGGCCACTTTTCCACACAGACGCCCCGAGAAGAACTGCCAGGTCACACAGAAGAGTCACCAAAGACTCGCCGCACCGTTGATCGAGATGTGGCCACCAGCGACCGTCGCTGAGGTGCAGCCGAACCCTGGTACCGCAACAGGTTGGACGAGGAAGGGAGACGAGCGGAGGGAGCGAGGGGACGGCTCGGCGTTGCGCACTCACAGCCCCTTGAGGTGGTCCCGGCCAGCCTCGACAGTTTCTCTGAGTCTCAGCAGCCAAGGCCCTGGGGGCGCCGCCAGAAGAAGCCCGGGGGTGCTGAGACCGTCCTGGACTACGGCAAGTTCGTGTCGTGACGACCTGCACGTGGGCTTCTGGCGCTGCGTGAATCGTTGAATCCTAAACGATCGCGAGCCTCCTATCTCCCAGACCCCCGACGTCATGATTTTTTCATAACGTCGACCCCCAGAGGTCTCGACCCACTCCCCTGGACCTGTTTTTCACCCCGAGTCGTTTTTGACGCTCCCGAGGCCCGGCAAGGGCCCCCGGAGGCAGAAAATGACGAAACCCTTTTTTGATTCGCGGGTCGAGAGCGCACTTCTTTCGGTCGAAGCTAAGCGGGCTGCGCAGAGCTTGAATTACGCGGAGAAGGGGGAGGAGATGGGGGGCGCAGCCTCAGAACGAGGCCGGGAGGAGGCAAAGCCTCGGAACCAGGCGGTGTCGAAGTCGACGAAGAAAATGACGAAACACCTCCCGTCATGATCTTTTCACTGCTCGAGGGGGTCTCTGGGCTCGCGGATCGTCCGACATCGGCCGAGTCCTGCTGCAGGTGCTCCTGGCGACGACGACGATGACGACGGCGATCCCGACGACGACGACGACGACGAGGAGGCCGAGGAAATCGACGACGATCTCGACGACGTCGATGACGGCTCGCGGATCGCCCGCCATCGGCCGACTCCGGGCGGGCGGCGCTCCACCTCGGACGCTCACGCGCGGAGGTCGCCGCCGCGCCCGCACGGCACGAGCGCCCGCTGCACCCCGGGGGGCCCGCGGAGGCTAGCCCGGACCACCGGGGCTGCCGCGAGGGGCACAGGTCCTCCTCCTCTCTCCTCTCCTCTCTCCTCCTCCTCCTCCTCGTCCTCCTCCTCCTCCTCCTCCTCCTCCTCCTTATCACTGCCTCCTCCTCCTCCTCCTCCTCCTCCTTATCACTGCCTTCTCCTCCTCCTCCTCCGCCTCCTCCTCCTCCTCCTCCTCCATCTCCTTCTCCTCCTCCATCTCCTCCATTTCCTCCTCCATCTCCTCCTCCTCCTCCTCCTCCTCCTCCTCTTCCATCTCCTCCATCTCCCCCTCCTGGTCGTCGTCGATGTCTTCAGGGTCGGCGGCACCGGCCGTGAGGCCTTCAATCGGCGATACATCGCCGATGGATCGGCGAGAGGCCTCGGCGAGAGGCCCCCGATGGCGAAGCCGCACGTTCCTGAGCGGGGTGGGATCTCAGGCTCCTATCGGCGGTGACTGGGCGATGGGGTAAGTGGGCTCCTACCATTTAGCCGAGGTGTCTAACCCTTCTTCGCCACTTGGGGCACTTGTAACCCACTTATAAGCTAGGCCAGACATACTCCACTTTGGCGTCCACCGATATACACCCTATCCCCTTAGCACCCCGCGCGCCGATTTCAGCAGGATCTCGGCGGAGGGGCCGACAAGGGAGCGGAAATGCTCGCAACGATCGGCCTGGCTGTGCGACCAGAGACGACCACGGCGCCGGCAGCTCGGAGAGCGCCGGGGATCGGGGCAGGGCCCTGCTGAGCACCCTGAGGCGGGCTCTGGCGGCGAGGGCCGCAGCGGGGCCATCGAAGCGTGGCGACAAGAACGTGGGCCAAGATGATGACGGCGACGATGACGATGACGATGACGATGGCGATGCTGCTGCTGCTGCTGCTGAGGAGGAGGAGGAGGACGAGGAGGAGGAGGAGGAGGAGGAGGAGGAGGAGGAGGAGGAGGAGGAGGAGGAGGAGGAGGAGGAGGGAGGGAGGAGGGAGGAGGGGGAGGAGGGAGGAGGGAGGAGGAGGAGGGAGGAGGGAGGAGGAGAGGGAGGAGGAGGAGGAGGAGGGAGGAGGGAGGAGGGAGGAGGGAGGAGGGAGGAGGGAGGTGGAGGGGGGGAGAGGAGGGAGGAGGGAGGAGGGGGAGGAGGTGGAGGAGGAGGAGGAGGAGGGAGGGAGGACGGGAGGAGGGAGGAGGGGGGGGAGGGAGGAGGGCGGGAGGGGAGGGAGGGAGGGAGGGAGGGAGGAGGAGGGAGGAGGGAGGGAGGAGGGAGGGAGGAGGAGGAGGAGGAGGAGGAGTAGGAGGCGGAGGAGGAGGAGGAGGAGGAGGAGGAGGAGGAGGAGGAGGAGGAGGGAGGAGGAGGATGAGACGGAGGAGGATGATGAACGAAAGCGGCCACCCCAACCTGGCCCCTTCGCCGAACGGCCAAGGCCCCAAGGTGATGCCTCGAACGGAGAGCACTCCAAAGCGGGAAGCCCAGGCACGCAGCACGCACGGGTGCCCCTCTGCAAAACTGGAAACACCTGGCGACCTGGTCTGCTCAGTGCGCGGCCCCAGAGGCCCAGACCGCTCCCCCAGGGGTAGCTTCCCGTCCCCGGTCCGTTTCTGATGGTCCCAGGGCCCGATGACGAGCCTCCCGCATGAGGTACGAGCAGATGGAGTCGGAGGATAGGAGGAGGAGGAGGAGGAGGAGGAGGAGGAGGAGGAGGAGGAGGAGGAGGAGGAGGAGGAGGAGGAGGAGGAGGAGGAGGAGGAGGAGGAGGAGGAGGAGGAGAAGGAGGAGGAGGAGGAGGAGGAGGAGGAGGAGGAGGAGGATAGCGCCGCAGCGCCGATGCACAGGCGAGGCGGCGCGATCCTTCGAACCCACCTGCTCGGACCCCAAAGCGTGGGCTGCCTGGAGATCACGGACCTGGGATGGCCGGGATCGAGGGACAAGCGCTACGATGGACAGACATCAGACCGTCGGATATGTGGGTGTTTCTGATCAGTGTCCTCCTCCCTCCCGTTCCTCAGCTTTTTGAATCTTTTCATCGTCGCTGTCTTCGTCGTCGCCCCCCTTCAGGGTCGGCGGCGCCGGCCGTAAGGCCTTCGCAGCCAAGCCGTCGGAGGTGTGGGTGTTTCTGATCAGGGTCCGAAGCTGATCCTTGGATCTCTCTTTGGGGATGCGTTTTGTCTAGAATTTCGGAGCGGGTCTAGCTCAGGAATGCGCTCAGGAATTAGCCGTGGCCACGAAGGTGCTCAGGACGGTCGAAAACCGCTAAAGGTCGAGCTCGGGCACTCCAACCTCGAAATCATCGGAGATCGGCGAACGCGGGCGTCGGGTCCTGACGCAAGCCTCTGGCGGCCGCTCTCGGGACGAGCCGGGCGCTCCTGGAACGCCCTCGACGAAGCGCAGCTGCTGGAGAGTACCTTGAGGCCGGAAAACCGCCGATTTGGACGCCCGAAATGGGCACGGAAAGAATGGGTACAACGCCCAACAACAAATGTTGTCCCAAACCAACAGCGGCCGCTGTTGGGCAGGCGGCCTTCTGTCTCGAACGTACACAGGCCGCGGCGGCGTGGACAGCGAGTCCTGTTCAAAATGAAGAGGAACTGCTGTTGGGCATTGTACCCATTCTTTCTGTACCCATTTTGGGCGTGCAGAGCCGAAGACCGACGAAAACGTCGGAAAACCGGAAAGCCGCCGAGGACTGACGAGAGCGTCCGAGGACGTCCGGAACCTCGGCACCCGGGCCAGCCGCGCAGCTGCTGGAGAGCATCTCGAGGCCGGCAAAAGCCGCCGAGGGCCGACGAGCACGTTTTTGATCTGCGGGGCGAGAGCGAGCCTCCTCCGCTAAAAGCTAGGCGGGCTACGCACAGCCTTAATGACTGGACAGCTCGCCCCTTGGCCCCCCGCCAGCCCCAAGCCAAGGGGCGAGCATATATACGGGCGCAGCACCGCGCTGGATGCGTAGCCGTCGGCTGGGCCAACCAAGCGAATGACGCATCGCGTGGCGGCTGGATGCCCGCGCCGAGCACAGCTCTTCTCGGCTCCTCCCTCCTCCTCCTCCTCCTCCTCCTCCTCTCCTCCTCCTCCTCCTCCTCCTCCTCCTCCTCCTCCTCCTCCTCCTCCTCCTCCTCCTCCTCCTCCCTTCTGCTGCCTCCTCATCCCGTCCGCGTGCTCCGCCTTCTTCCTCCTCGTCGTCCTCTCGGCTTTTTGCGTACAGGCATGATGCCCAAGATGTGGCAGGAAGTGCGATGCGTTCCCTAGTGGAAAAGCGAGCTTGAGCGCGCGTGCGGCTGCGGGCAGGCTGCGGCTGCGCGCGTGCCCTCTTGCGCAACTGGCCCCGAAATATCATCACCGTCCCTGGCGGAAAATCGCCACTGCCACCCGCGATATCCTCACCCGCTGGCTTAAGACTGCCACCGAAATATCCTCACCCGCTGGCTTAAAACTGCCACCGCAAATATCTCTCACCCGCTGGCTTAAAACTGCCACCCGAATATCCTCACCCGCTGGCTTAAAACTGCCACCGAAATATCCTCACCCGCTGGCTTAAAACTGCCACCCAAATATCCTCACAGCTGGCTGCCACCCAAATATCCTCACCCGCTGGCTTAAAACTGCCACCCAAATATTCTCACCCGCTGGCTTAAACTGCCACCCGAGATATCCTCACCCGCTGGCTTAAGACTGCCACCGAAATATCCTCACCCGCTGGCTTAAAACTGCCTCCCAAATATCCTCACCCGCTGGCTTAAAACTGCCACCCAAAATATTCTCACCCGCTGGCTTAAAACTGCCACCCGAGATATCCTCACCCGCTGGCTTAACTGCCACCGAATTCCTCACCCGCTGGCTTAAAACCTGCCACCGAAATATCCTCACCCGCTGGCTTAAAACTGCCACCCAAATATTCTCACCCGCTGGCTTAAAACTGCACTAGACTGCCACCGAAATATCCTCACCCGCGGACATAAAACTGCCACCCAATTATTCTCACCCGCTGGCTTAAAACTGCCACCCGAGATATCCTCACCCGCTGGCTTAAAACTGCCACCCGAGATATCCTCACCCGCTGGCTTAAACCTGCCACCCGAAATATCCTCACCCGAGATATCCTCACCCGCTGGCTAAAAACTGCCACCGAAATATCCTCACCCGCTGGC
>CAUYUJ010011356.1:20000-23335 GCA_963575745.1 Prorocentrum cordatum | reverse complement strand
AGGGGGAGGAGGAGGTGGTGGTGGTCTTCGCCAGCCCTCGACGGCTCTCTCCGGCCTTCCGGAGATGCCCTCCCGCGGCGGCGACCCTCGCCGACGGCGGTCTCTCGGGGGCTGCCCAAAATTCGTCCCGCACGGCTGCCAGAGGCCAGACTTAGGACCCTCCTCCTCCTCCTCCTCGTTCTCCTCCTCCTTCTCATTCCTTTCTATGCCTCCTTCCTCCCCCTCCTCCTCCTCCTTTCTCTCCTCCTCTCCTCCTCCTCCTCCCTCCTCCTCCTCCTCCTCCTCCCTCCTCCACCTCCTCCCTCCTCCCCGTCTTCGAGAGCCAGCAGTCTTCCGCCTGCGAGGCCGACCGCGGTCGTGCCCGGCTCCTTGGCACTCCCGATTTCGTCCGGCCGCTCTGTAGGTTTCACCGGTCTGTCGAGGTCACGGCATGCGGCGGCTCACCGATGGCACGTGCACGTGCGGGCCTGTGCTGCGTGCTGGCAGACACCAGGGAGGCCCCTGGCAATTCGGTTGTGCGCCACGGTGTGTGTGTGTGTGTGTGTGTGTGTGTCTGTGTCTGTGTGTGTGTTTGTGGGTTTGCGTGTGTTTGGTTTCGTCGGTCGGTTTCGTCCTCCCTTTCTCCCCGCCGTCCACGCCCGGATGGCACATGGTGCGGCCCTTCTGAGGCCGGCGCGCGTGGGGCTCCGGCCGCGGCATTGGGCTTTCCCCGCTTCGTCGTTGCGCGCAAATCCGCGACTGCCAAAAAGTGTGTGTGTGCGTCTTACTCCGTCTCGTCGCTGCGCGCGAGGCCGCGACCCCCAAAACAATTTGTGTGTATGTATGTATGTATGTCTGTATGTCTGTCTGTCTGTCTGTCTGTCTGTCTGTATGTATGTATGTATGTATGTATGTATGTTTGTTCGTTTGCATGCATGCATGCACGTATGTATGTATGTATGTATGTATGTATGTATGTATGTATGTATGTATGTATGTATGTATGTATGTGTGTGTATGTATGTATGTATGTATGTATGTATGTATGTATGTATGTATGTATGTATGTATGTATGTATGTATGTATGTGTGTTCCGACGTTTCAGGAGCACCGCTGGGCTCCGCCGGCTTTCGCGGCTCCTTCGGCCTGCGATTTCTTGCGGCTCCGCCGCCTGCATCCAGCTCTCCCCGTTTCCCCTTGACGCACTCCCTCGTCAGCCCACGCCTGCTTACTCGCTCTGCCCGCCTTCCACATCCAATCCGGGTTGGATGATGTCACCTTCCACCCTCACCGTAGTTTCGCCTACTCACCGCCTCCTCCCCGCCATCCATGCCCCCCGGACAGTTATGGTTGCCAGCGGCTGCGAGATCCGAAGCGGTCTCCGAGTGCTCGGCCGCGCGTAGACGCGCTCGCTTCTCTGCCTGCTTCAGACTTTCTCCGGCCCGTCGCCGCGCGCGGGGCCGCGACGCCAAAATTGTGTTTGTTTGTTTGTTTGTTTGTTTGTTTGTTTGTTTGTTTGTTTGTGTGTTTGTTTGTTTGTTGTGTGTGTGTGTGTGTGTGTGCGTGCGTGCGTGCGTGGGTGCGTGTGTGTGTGTGTGGGTGTTTGTTTGTATGTGCGTTTGTGCGTGTATGTGTGTGTGTGTGTGTGTGCGTGTGTGCGTGCGTGCGTGCGTGCGTACGTGCGTGCGTTCGTGCGTGCTTGTGTGTGTGTGTGTGTGTGTGTGTCTGTGTGTGTCTGTGTGTGTATTTGTGCAAGTGTGTGCAAGTGTGTTTGCGTGTGTGCGTGTGTGTGTGTGTGTTTGTGTGTTTGCGCGAGTGTGTGTGGGCGGCTCCTTCAGGCGCGCACTCGGTGAGCAGGGCCACCGTACCTCCGTGGCCCCACTGGCGGCAGTAGGGGCGATCAGGGCAGGCAGCGGATCATGTCCTCCTCGCGCACGGCAGGCTTGCAGAATGCGCAGATCTGGTGCAGGGCGCGCGCCGACAGATGATGTCCCCCTCCCTCCCCGCCCCCTGCACGTGGTTCTCTTTCTGAGCTGGGGGGCGGCGGGGCGCGAAGGGCAGCGGGCGGGCGCGGATGGGAAGGAGGAGGAGGAGGAGGAGGAGGAGGAGGAGGCGGAGGAGGAGGAGGAGGAGGATGAGGAGTAGGAGGAGGGGGAGGAGGGGGAGGAGGAGAGGAGGAGAAAAAAAGAGGAGGATGAGGAGGAGGAGAAGGAGAAGGAGGAGGAGAGAAGGAGGAGGGTGGGAGGGAGAAGGCAGGGGGGAGGAGGAGGAGGAGGAGGAGGTGAGGAGGAGGAGGATGGAGGGGAGGAGGGGAGGAGGAGGGGAGGAGGGAGGAGGGGAGAGGAGGAGAGAGGAGAAACAAGAGGAGGAGGAGGAGGAGGCGAAGGAGGAGGAGAAGGAGGAAAGGGGGGAGGAGGAGGAGGAGGAGGAGGAGGGGAGGAGAGGGGGGAGAAGGAGGAGGGGAGGGAGGAGGAGGAGGAGGAGGAGGAGAGGAGGAGGAGGAGAGGAGGAGTCGGAGGAGGAGGAGGAGGCAGGAGGAGGAGGAGGAGGAGGGAGCAGGATGAGAGGAGGGAGGAGGAAGAGAAGGAGGAGGAGGAGGAGGAGGAGGAGAAGGAGGGAAGAGGGAGGAGGAGGGAGCAAGGGAGGAGGAGGAGGAGGAGGAGGAGGAGGAGGAGTGAGGAGAGGAGAGAGGAGGAGGAGGAAGGAGGGGGGAGGGGTCGAAGTGCAGCGGGCAGCGGGCGGGCGCGAGGGGGCGTCGAAGCCGAGGAGGGAACTCTGGCTCGGAGGGGGCCGGGTGGCCCCGTGTTTTCTCAGGGCCCCTCCTTCTGGCAGAGAGCGCAGCCCTGAAAGCTGGGCTTTTCGGAGTCAGCCTGGCAAGACGTCGGCTGTGCGCAGAGAGCGCGTTTCCGTGACAGGCCGCCAGGGACCACGGGTTCCAGCCCACAGACTTGGCTCAGCTGCACACCATCTTCGACAGGCACTGGCCGCCCCTCCTACTCTCCCTCCTTCTCCTGCTCCTCCTCCTCCTCCTCCTCCTCCTCCTCCTCCGCCTACTGCTCATACTGGGCTGGGCCTCGCTTCCCGCGGTCCACTTCTTGATCTTTGCGATGCCCTTCCTCCCGTACAGTCCGTGCGAGCCTCAGGAAACGTTTCTTGCTGCTCCTCCTTCTCCTCCTCCTCCTCCTCCTCCTCCTCCTCCTCCTCCTCCTCGCTATCCTCCTTCTCCTCGTCCCTCCCTCCATCCCTCTCATCCTCCCTCTCCTCTTCCTTCCCCGCAAATCAGGGGACACATAAGACTTGCCTGTTCTCATCCTCCTTTCTGTTTGGCCCCCCCACTCTCTGGAATTACACAATC
>CAUYUJ010011356.1:0-12500 GCA_963575745.1 Prorocentrum cordatum | reverse complement strand
AAGCGAGCAGTGATGTAACGAGTTTTGGACGCACAGATTCCCAAGAGGGAGCAGTGCCATGGACAATTTTCTGAAGCGCTTTTTCCGTCCGCGTGCCGTCCTAGGGGACGGAAAGAGCGAGGTATGAGTGATGACGTTCATCGGCGGCGAGCGAGGGCGGGAAGCGAGAAGGAGAAGGCCTTCTCAGAAGGCCGCGGGGCTTCTCAGAAGCCCTCGCGCTTTCTGAGAAGTTGTCCGTGTCTTCGGGGAAGGCTCGGAGAGCTTCTCAGAGCAGGCCAGCCCCTTCTCACTTCCCCCCTAGGGGCCCAGGGGAGGGGCGAGGGCTGGGGAGATTTGTATACCCCCCACCCCATCTCCGCAAAGAGGCCCCGAGAGGGCTCCAGAAGCGTCCTGGACGGCCCAAGAGGCGCCCAAGACGGCCAAGAGGGCTCAAAGATTGCCCAAGAGTGCTCCCGGAGAGCCGAATACCGCCCCAGAGCGTTCGAAGATGCCCTAAGATGGCCTCGATACGTTCCAGGAAGGCCTCAAGACGGCCCAGGAGACCCTCAAGAGGAGCCCCGAGAGGGCCCCATCAGGCCAGCAACATTGATCTTTCAAAGCTTTTTAAGATTTGCAGTGTCATCCCCTCTTCGGGCCGGGAACGGCCCAAGAAGCCCCAAAGATCGTTCGAAGACGGCCCCAGAGGCCCCCAAAAGATGAAAGAGGGCCCCAAAGACGGTCCAGCATTCAGAGAGCCCCCCGAGGGCCCCAGGAGGCTCCCAAGAGGGCGCCAAGAGGCACCGAAGAGAGCCCCAAGACGGCCAAAGACCTCCAAGACGCTGCAAGACGGCCAAACAGGGCCCTAAGACGGGCCAAAAGGGCCCCAAGACGGTCCAAATTGGCTTCAAAAGGGCTCCAGAGATAGCCCATAGACGCCAAATAGAAGAGCGATCAGTAACAAAAAAAGATCGGTAACGTAAACAGCTCTGAACACCCAAGGCTCCCAAGAGCGAGTGGTGCCAGGAGCCATCTCGGGCAAGTTTCTGGAGTGCTCTTTCCGTTCCAGTGCCGGCCCAGGTGTTCTAACACGCCTCAATGTGCCAGGAGGCACGGTGGCGGATAGCGAAGCCGTGTTAAGCAATGTGAAGCAATGCCGAACAAGCAGTGCAGTTCAAACCTCACCTATGCAAGCCGATGCGATGCACCTGAACGCGACACATGCACACGAACATGGAAGTAACACAGGGCAATGCAAATCCAAGGAACGAAAGGAGGTGGAGCGCAATGCAAATGAGTTCAGATCACCATAGCAATGCAAAGTAAGGTAAGCCAGCACATAGTGCAGCGTAAGGGGAACCAGCACAGGGCAACGCACAGCGGAGCGGCGCAAATCATTGCGGCTCGGCGCGGGGAGTCTCGGAGGAGGTCCGAGGCACCACGGGTCGACCCCGAGAGCCCTTCCGTGCAGTCCACCAGGCAGCGGCAACTACGCGTCTCGATGTCTTCCATAATCATTGCCTTCTCGTGCTTTCGATTCCCCAAGGGTCGAAACCGAACATGCACGTCTGGATGATCTTAATAATCTATACGCCCTCGTGCCTTACAGCTTCCAGCATGAAAAGGGATCCTGCTGGGAGGCCAGCAGTCGCGATCGGGCCACAACTCTTCCGGCAGGATCCCAGGCGGGGAAAGGCCCGACACGGCGACCCTGGCGGCCCGACGCAGACACACAGACACACAGACACACACACACACAGACACACACACACACACAGACACGCAGGCACACAGACACGCAGGCACACAGACACACACACACACACCAGCATCGGAAGCTCGCCTTTATACATTGGGAGATGCAGAGTGACAACACCTGCCTGCGCACGTGTCTTTGAGAGGGACCTGCATCGGAGATCCCCGCAAGACGCTGCCTTCCGGAGAAGCCTTCTTGACAAGGCTCCGGCCCTCTCCGAGATACCCGCGCCTCCTCGGAGGGCCGCCCCTCCTCGCCAAGCCCGGGCTGCGAGCCGCCAGCCAGCCCCAGAGCTCCGTGGAGGTCTCCAGATCTCAGAAGGGAAAGAAACACACAGACACAATTCATCGGCGATTCCCCAGAAAATATTGGAAAATATGGGAAGTGGGGGGGAAGACAAAAAACCCGAAACTATAGGAACACATGGGGAATTTGTTTATTTGTGTGTATTTATTTGTGTGTCCCAGGGCCCCTTCAAGATCTCTCCCAAGGCCAAGGTCCCTGGATGCACGTCCCAAGTCATCTCAGGGGATGAGTCTGCTGCTTCTTCCCATCGCTGCGCCAGGGGAGGAGGATGTTCGGGTGACGGTCTCCAGGTGGCAGTCGTTGGCCAGGGGGGGGAGATATGCATGTGCAGCATTTGGGTGGCTGTTTTGGGCCAGGGGGTGAGGATATCCAGGTGGCAGTTTGTGTGAGGATATCTGGCTGGCATCTGACACACCAGCCGCTGCGCAGCGCGGCGGCGGATCTCTGCAGCAAGATGACCGGGCCGACGTACGACATCGTCTTCCGCCATTGCGACACGGACGGCAGCGGCTGCGTCGACTTCATCGAATTCCTCGGGCTCCTCGGCCTCGCGCGGGACAAGGACCCCCCCTGGCCCCCCTCCGAGGAGGGGCCTGAGGAGGGGGGAGGAGGAACAGAAGGGAGGAAGAGGGGGCACTCCATCCACTCTCGCAGTGCTGGGAAGGGCGCCCGCCGGATGTGCGCGGCACCTGACCCGCTCTCGCAGTGCCCATTTTTTCTTCTCCTCCTCCTCCTCCTCCTCCTCCTCCTTCTCCTCCTCCTCCTCCTCCTCCTCCTCCTCCTCCTCCTCCTCCTCCTCCTCCTCCTCCTCCTCCTCTTGGTAATGCAGTGCCTCGCTGCGGCCTTGGAGCTTCGATGACGACGTCGGGAAGGAGGAGCAGGGCGGAGGATGGATGGTCGAGTTGTGTACGCGCTCTTCGGGCCCCCAGGGGCCTCTGGAGACATTCTGGGGAGTTCGGGAGGGTGGAAAGGGAGGACGCGAGAGCCGCCCAGCGCCGAGAGGCACTGCAGGCGTCCAGTCCCGCCGCACTCCCTATCCATCTATAGATCTCGCTCCTCGTCCAGTCCTGCGTTGAGCTCGGCAAGCCGTCTTGGCTACTCGTCCTCGGCTCGGGGCTTTTGTCGCTGTCGCGAGCGGAAAAGCGGGGAATCGGGAAGGGGGGGGGTACGAAATCTGCTGCATGCAATCGTTTCTGGCGCCACTGGCGGGCGCTCCCGCGGTATTCATGGGCCGCTTCTGGCACCGGGAGGCGCTGGGAAGACCAGGTCAAGTTGCCAGCTTGCTCGCTCACCGCCCTCATTGCTACCCGCATCTTCCGTCCGACCCGAGGTGCCAAGGGGGAGACACCGCTCTTCCTCTGCGCACGTGGCACGAGCTCGAGGAATCGCAAACATGAGCAAACGCGCGCGGATGAGCGGCGAGTCCCGTTTCCGTGCCGAACGGGCGCGCTCCGTCGCCAAATCGGGCGGCATGTTGGCGCCGCGATCTGAGGTGCCACTCTCCCGGATCCGTGGAGCTGGCGCCCGCATTGGGCGTCGCGCAATGGGGGGGCGATTAATGGTGTGGGGGGGGGGGGGATGGGGGAGGAGGAGGAGGGAGGAGGAGGAGGAGAGGGAGGAGGAGGAGGAGGAGGAGGGATGAGAGGGGCGGCGAGGGGATGGGGCTCGAGGGCTGCTCCAGAAAAGGTGCCCTTCGGGGGCCCCAGGGGGGGGGGGGGCTTCGGGGCCCGAGGAGTGCGCCGGCCGCTGGCCTCCCCGCCCCCCCCCTTGCCGCCCTCCCGGGAAGCGACGCGCAGCCCACGCAGCAGGGCCACGGATCCGCAATCCATGCTAGCTTGCGCCCGACTCTCAGGAGGAAGAGGAGGCGGTGGAGGAGGAGGCGGAGTAGGAGGCGAAGGAGGAGGAGAAGGAGGAGGAGGAGGAGGAGACGGTTCGATTCGGTCCTCCTCGAAAGCGCGAATCATGCTCACAACTGTTGGGCGGGTGCCACCTCCATGGAAGCGACAGCCAGGAGGAGGAGGAGGAGGAGGAGGAGGAGGAGGAGGAGGAGGAGGAGGAGGGGCAGGAGGAGGAGGCGGAGGCGGAGGCGGAGGCGGAGGAGGAGGAAGGCGGAGGAGAGGCGGAGGAGGCGGGAGGAGGCGGAGGGCGGAGGAGGCGGAGGAGGCGGAGGAGGAGTCCGCCGCCCAGCTCCGTCGGGGCCGACCTCGGCGGCGACGGCGTCGAAGGAGGGGGACCGGCTGCCTCTCCTCGCCTGGGGCCCGTGCCGCAGGAAGGGCTGACCTGGCCGCTCCTCCGTCCGTCCGTCTCGCTCCCTCTCTCTTTTTCCCTCTCTTTCTCTACCCCTCTTTGTTGTTTTCTCTCCCTCCTCCTCCTCCTCCTCCTCCTCCTCCTCCTCCTCCTCCTCCTCCTCCTCCTCCTCCTCCTCCTCCTCCTCCTCCCTCTCCTCCTCCTCCTCCTCCTCCTCCTCCTCCTCCTCCTCCTCCTCCTCCTCCTCCTCCTCCTCCTCCTCCTCCCTTTCATCCTCTCCTCCATCTCCTCCTCCGCCTCCTCCCTCCTTCCTTCTCTCCTCCTCCTCCTCCTCCTCCTCCTCCTCCTCCTCCTCCTCTCCCCCTCTTTGTTTGCTATCTCTATTTCCTTGCTCTCTCCCCCTCCTTGTTTGCTTTCTCCTCCTCCTCCTCCTCCTCCTCCTCCCTTTCCTCCGTCTCCTCCTCCTCCTCCTCCCTTTCCTCCTCCTCCTCCTCCTCCTCCTCCTCTCCCCCTCTTTGTTTGCTATCTCTATTTCCTTGCTCTCTCCCCCTCCTTGTTTGTTTTCTCTCCCCATCTCTCTCTCTCTCTCAGTCATGTTTTTGTTTGTTCTCTCTCTCTCTCTCTCCCCCTGGAGGGGGAGGAGTAGAAGGTCGGAGAAGGAGGACGTGCAGGATTTGTTTTGCTGAAGGCTGCTGCTGCTGTGGCAAGCTTCCAGAGAGATTGGCACGCAGGAAGCTGTGAATCCACAAAGAGCTAGGGAAGCACGGAGCCCAGCCATCACCGAGACGAGCGGACGTGCAGGAGATAGAGAGGGGGGGTGGAGAGAGAAGAGGAGGCCGGCTGACGTTCCTCAAAGCGGGTGTGTGGCGAAGCGTCCCGGCTTGCCTATAGGCCCACCAAAGATTGTTCTAAGAACCTTCCGTGGTTTGCACGAGATGTTCTTAGAACATGTCTGGCTGGGACTGTCTTGGTTTAACACATCGGGTTAATGTTCTAAGTATGTTGTTTTGGTTCTTCGAACATTTTGGCTTCTAAGAACATGTCGTGGTAGGACTATAGGAATGCCGGGACGGTCGGTCCCTGCTCAAGTGTGGAAGGTGGGCTTCTTCTCCAACAACCGGGCCATCGCCCGTGTCACAGACCTGCGGCAGACGGAGGTCGAGCGGATCCTCGGCTTCTTCGGGCGGCTGGGCGGGGGGTCGGAGGACGAGGAGGAGGCCCGCCCTCCCTGCCGCGCCCTTCCTGCCGGGAGGAGGACGGTCGGAGGATGGCAGAACCCCAATCCTTCTAGGCTTAAGTCGGGCGTGTTCCCCTACGGGAGGGATTTTCGACGAAAAATATGTAATACAATATTCTAATTTTTAAGATTATGAAGCAGTCCCATGCTATTTGTTTTGACTACTTTTGAATATTCCCCCTGTGGAGGGACAGGCCCGACTTAACGGGAGGAGGACGATCGGAGGATGACAGAGCCCCAATCATGCTATGCCGACAATCCGAGGCGGGAGTTTATACATGGCCACCGCCTGGAGGATCCGTTTGCGGGGGCCTCGGCAGCCGGTGGATATGGACATGATATTCGGGCCCCTGGGGCCCCCCAAAACTGATCCATATCCACCGCCCGCTGGGGCACCGGGGGCGTCGGTTCCCAAGCGGTGGATCTGGATAAATTCTGGCCGGACGACAGTGGGGGGGTACGAAATCTGCTGTATGTAGCTGGTTTCGGCCCCACCAAGGGGCCCATTCCTCGATACGTGGCCGCCTCCAGCGCCGGGAGGCGCCGGGAAAATCAGCCACATTCTGAAACCCCCCTTTTGCAATCCCTCCCTTTCGCCCGGCCCGAATGACTCCCCGCCTCGCACACAAGCGAATCTGCGGGACGGGAAAATGACCACAGCCACTGCCTCTCGTTTGCGCCGCCCTCCAGCCGGCCGAAAAAGAGGCAGTGGCTGTGGTCATTTCCCTGGTGCCGAGCTCAACGAACATGACCACAACCGCTGCCTCGTTTCTGCTGGCTGGAAGGCGGCAGCAAAAGAAAAGCAGTGGCTGTGGTCGCTTTCGCGCCCCGTAGAGTCACAGTGGCTCGCCTCTTGAGGGGCTGCTGCGGCTGCCGGTCGTGCCGGCCTGCGCCCGCCGGGTCTGGCCCCGGGGCCGTGTTCGCCACGGGGCGCGCCGCCACCAAGGGGTTGTGGAGGACGATCCATGGAGAGGAGGCATGCTTCCAAATATTTTCCAGATGCCTCCTCCCTCCTCCCTCCTCCTCCTCCCTCCTCCTCCCTCCTCCTCCCTCCTCCTCCCTCTCTCTCCTTCCTCCTCCTCCTCCTCCTCCTCCTCCTCCTCCTCCTCCTCCTCCTCCTCCTCCTCCTCCTCCTCCTCCTCCTCCTAAACTCTGCACGCACGAGACGGGCACGGAAGGAATGGGTACAATGCCCAACAGCAGCTCCTGTTCATCTCGAACAGGACTCGCTGTCCGCGCCGCCGCGGCCTGGGTCCATTTGAGGCAGAAGGCCGCCTGCCCAACAGCGGCCGCTGATGGTTTGGGACAACATTGGTTGTTGGGCATTGTACCCATTCTTTCGGTGTGCCCATTCTTTCGGTACCCATTTCGGGTGTCCAAATAAACCATGTGTTAAACATGTTTGAGAACATTGAAACACATGTTTTAAACCTGTTCAGAACATTGTCTCCTACATCTTGAGCACATTTTGAATTCAATGATAGGACTGTTAGGGTGCCCATTGTCGTGGCATCCACGACCACAGGGGTATTCTGCCCACCCCTGCGAATTCTTAAGAAAACCACAGGTTCCCCAACATGCTCAGACAGTGCTAGCAATCGGGCTGCGCGTGCGCATGTCGAAAGCGTCCGAACGTCCTTGCGCGCGCGCTGGGGCGGCACGACCCGTGCCAAACAGTACCATGCGGGGCACCCTCGCGCGTCTGCCCCGAGTCGAGGGCGAGGATCGAAGAGCCCACAAAAAAAAGAGGGAAACAAACGACAAAATAAGTAAATACATGAAAATAAAGATAAAAAACATAGGTACAGACCTCCGAGTGTCCCGCACGGATCTCTCGGGTCTGCGCTGGGCGCCCCCTGGCGCGGTCTGCTGCGCTCCATGGGCGGGGGGCCGGCGCAGGCCCGGGAGAGATGCGCGCGGAGCTCCGCAACTCTCCGACCACAGGTTTTCGTGGACGGCGCCCCGAATAGCCTCACGTCGGACGTGTCCCTCGAGAGGAGGAGCGTTCAAAAACAGCAAACAAGAATAGCAAACATATTTTTCTGGGGGTGTTTTTTTGGTGTCAATGTTTGGTTCTGTTTGTTTGAGCTGTTTCCTCTTTCGTGCAACATCCGCCTGTAGGGGGACACGCTCGACCTAGGACTAGTTAGCCCTTCCGCCGGTGCGGGTCGCCTCCGCCTCGCCGCCGACGGAGAAAGTGCTTCTGTGGCCGGTGAGATCCGCGCCTCCCGAGAATGCCAGGAGACTCTTCATGGGGGGGGATCCCATGGGGGGATAGGATCCCACGGGGGGTATCCCATAGGATCCCCGGGGGATCCGATGGGGGCCAGGAGGGGATCCCATGGGGGGGATCCCCTCCTGCCCCCCCATGGGATCCCCCCCCATGGAGAGTCTCCCGAGAATGTGGGCAGCGCCTCGCCACCCCGACCGGTCGCCGACTCCTCCTGGAGATCGAGGGTCGAGGACGGGGGGAGTCGATGGGGGGTCGAGGATCGAAGGAGGGGGGATCGAGGGTCGAAGGAGGGAAATCGAGGATCGGAGGAGGGGAAATCGAGGGTCGAAGGAGGGAAATCGAGGGTCGAAGGAGGGCGGATCGAGGGTCGAAGGAGGGGAATCGAGGATCGAAGAAGGGCGGATCGAGGGTCGAGGGAGGGGAATCGAGGATCGGAGGAGGGGAAAGCGAGGGTCGAAGGAGGGAAATCGAGGGTCGAAGGAGGGGAAATCGAGGGTCGAAGGAGGGCGGATCGAGGGTCGAGGAGGGAAATCGAGGGTCGAAGGAGGGCGGATCGAGGGGCGAGGAGGGGAATCGAGGATCGAAGAAGAGGGGATCGAGGGTCGAGGGAGGGAAATCGAGGATCGAAGCAGGGGGGATCGAGGGTCGAGGGAAGGGGCATCGAGGGTCGCGGGCCCCGGGAGGCCCAGAGGGATCTGGGGGGGGTCCAGGGAGGCCCGTTGCCTGGAGGATGCGGCGACCCCCCCCCCCCGTGCTAGTGTTAGGTCGGGCCTGTCCCCCGACAGGTCAGGAGCGGAAAAAGGACGTACATGTACATGAATCCACGCTGGTTTCGAGAGTTCACATTGCGCAAATGTTCGTATAACGCGGCCGGTCTCACGGATCGAGGGGCCGTGTTCATGTACATAGCTGGGCGCGTACGTCTTTTGTGGGCTCCCTAACAGGGGGGTTTCGGGCGAACAATTAAACATACCCCAACAGCATCCCAACAATGCCCGACAGTAGTCAAGAAATCGTCCCCAGACTATCTTTTGACAATTGTTTGAATATTCCCCCTGCAGAGGGACAGGCCCTAACTAACGCTAGTGGTGACCCCCCTGTGGCACTGCCCAGCAGATGGTCGGGCAGTGGTGGTACATCTCTCGTGGGTTCGTAGAGAAGGGGGGGAGGGGCTATCCCAAAGCGGGGCTGGTCTAGGCCTCTTAGATGGGGTCCGAGTAGATGGGGTCGGAGGATCGCGGCGCATCGCCGAATGAATCGCCGATGCGGCTCGATGTGGGGCCTGATTTGCTTCACGTCGACGTCGCCGATGCATCGCGACGCCGGTGCATCCCCGACGCATCGCCGATGCAACCCCGATGTATCGGAGATGCGGCGCGATCCTCTGACCCCATCCACACCGACCCCACCCAGGAGGCCTCTAGCTGGGGGGCGAGCCCAGCTGGATGCTCACGTTTCCTTCGCGCTGCTCCTACCAACCCCACCTCTGTTCCGTACCCCACCTGTACGTCTCCCCGAGTCTCGACGCTGCGCCCACATACTCTTCCAGCTTGGCATCGCTCGGGCGTGTGCTCTTTTTTTCCTCGGCGGGGACCTCTTGGGCGCAGTGTAGATCATTTTGTACAAAGGAAGCGCACGAAACTGAGCAATACACGGGAAATGGACGTCCGAGCGATGGCTCCGGGGGGGTCGTAGGAAGGGAAAACAGAGGAGGAGGAACACTCAGGCAAGTAGGACAGAAGAGCTGCATCAGCAGCGGCTCAGCTCCAGGCGCGTTTTTTCTCTTGAGTTTACCGCCTCGGGGGGCGTCGAGAGCCCTCGGGGGGATGTCCCAAGGTGGGGGGCTAGGGAACGAGCCCAGCTGGATATTCACGTTTCCTTCTTCCAGAGACCGTTCAGAGCGACTTTCCTCCGAACCCCACCTCTGCCCCTGCCACACTTTTACGTCCCCCCCTTGGCACTGCCTGGCACATGGTCGGGCAGTGGTGGTACATCTCGGCGCTGCTCTGGTACACTTTTCCAGCGTGGACGTGTGCATTGCATTTTTTCTGGAGCATCTTGGATCATTTTCCAAAGTGAACCCGCGACATCGGAAAATACACGGGGAATGGACGTCCGAGAGATGGCAAGCCAGGGTCAAGTTTCTCGTAGGTTGCGCCTGGGCGAGGCTGTGGCCGAGTAGCGCGCTGCCCGTTGATGGCTCGCGAGGACTCGGCTTCACACCTCCGCGTCACTGATGTGCTTCACTCCTTTGTTCTTCCTGCGTTTGCCAGTCCTGCTGTCAATCATGATTCTTTCTCCGTCTCCTCCGCCCCCACCCGCTGCTGAGCCAGTGCCCCATCCCTTGTTATCCCCTTCCTCTTTCTCGCGCCTCTCGACCTCGCAGTGCAGACACAATGCGCAGTCGAATGCAGGCGACGAGTAAGCTGTAGGCAGACACAAAGGCACCGTCAGAGAGACAGAGGCACGGATAGAGAGACGGACGGGAAGCCTTGCTACCCGATCTACAACTGCCCAGATGTTTATATTGGGGGGCAGACGCGGTGAGAAGCAACACGAATGACGAGCTGGAGGAGGAGAAGGATGAGGATGCAAAGGTTTGTGGTGCAAACGTGTCTCGGGGGTGTTCGAAGCAGTCATCCGAATTGCCAGCCGGCGGAGAAAGAGAGAGGGAGAGAGAGAGCGAGGGAGAGAGCTGACAGGCAACCCGTTTCATCGTTCATCGCGACAAGGGTACGGATGTCTTCGAGTCACCAGAGTCGTGGGCCGTTCTCCGCCACTTGAAGAAGGGGGACGTTGTCACCGGCGTCGGCGATCCGAAGTGGGCCACGGACTTAGCCTGACAACGCCGCGGCACGTTCTCGAATGTGTCTGTTTGGGCTATGTGCGCCGCGAGGGATATTTCCGATCTATGTGAAGTTTGCAGACAAGTTGCGCAATGATCTTTCGGTGCTCCACGCGAATTGCTTGGATCAGCGCTGGACCTCCCCTGGTGGCGCCTCCGGCTCCGCCCCTGTCGCGTGGAGCGCGCCAGGGGAGAGGGTATATCGCCAAGTTGAAAGGTCTGGGCAGAGCTCCGAAAGGAATGTGTCCCCAAGCAGTCTGTCTGTGACAGTGCTGTAGATGTGATACACTAGATTATGTAATGTTCTTTTCTATTAGATTGTTTAGTGTGCTTTATATTTATTTCCAGTATTTCATTAGATTGTATTCACGATCTGACGCCCGGTGGCCATCGTTGCCCCCCATCATCGTCGCCCCCCATCGTAATTTTGTGAAGTTGTTGACGGTCTTCTGCCGCAAGGTTGTCGTTTGGGTGGGGGGCGTGCGAGTGGTACTCGTAGGCAGGCTGCATTTTCCGACACCAGCGCGACGCAGTCAAACCAGTAGCGCGAGCATTCGTGTCCACCCCGCATTCAGAAAAAGTATCAGGGGAGAGGCAGGTCCAGAAGAAAGAAACCGGACGACATTCAACTGATTGCAAGGCTGTCCTTGACCAGCGGTCAACGATTTCATAGAACGACTGGAATGGCCAGGAGGTATGACATGCCCTTGTTGCTGCCCAGGTCGATGGCTACTTGTTGCAGCCGATCGCTCCCAATGGTTTGGTAGAGACGGAGTTCTTGACAAAGGTGGATGGACCTCTTCAGTTAGCATGCTTCTCCAGCACTTCTGCACCATGGAATTTGCCGTCTGGCAACCTCACGTTAGGAAACCTTTCTGCGTTGGAGGTTTGAAGGGGTGGGTCAATAAAGACACGTCCCTCCTTTCCTGTCCTCGTCTTCCGCTGTCGTCTTCCGCTTCATTTCTGAGATTGCGGCTTATGTCATGAGCGTGGTCGTCGATATCTTGTTGTTTGCATTTCATTTGTTGTCCCCCGATATGTTGTCGTTGGCGGTGGTCTGCATGTCTGCTCTGATCTACGGGGGCAAGCCAAGAATCCTCAGTCCCTCGTCCGCAGCTGTTCCTTCAGCGGCAGGGCTCGAGTCATAAAAGAAGGGGACCTTGAAGGTGCTGAGGAATGTGGAGGAGAGCCTGATCCTAGAATGGCATCTTAAGCATGTTGCGTTGCACCGTTGGTAGTTCAGTGGCTCCAGCGACACGGCTCCAGTTTACATACACAAGCACGCCCCCCCATTGATCGAGAGAGGGCGCCCGCGGAGGCGGCGGGGAAGCAGCTGCTGCGCCGGAAACGGGGCAATGAGGACACCGAGGAGGAGGAGCCTCCCAGCCACGAGCACCTGCAGGACGCGCCATCGTCGTTCGCAGGGCCTGCTTCGATCTGATCGGTCCGAGTCGGCGTCGATGTCGGCCAGCCCCGTCCGCTTCGATACCGAGGTTCTTGCGGCCCCGTGCGGCGCCGCTGCTGCTGCGGCAGCCGCACCGTGGTGGCATCCTGAGGGGGCCACGTGCGAACCCTACCCCTACCCCCCACGATTTCTGAGTGGGAGGGTGGGGTTCACTTCGTTCGGGAGCTCCCGAGCAAAGTGAACCCCACCCTCCCCTTCAGAAATCGTGGGGGGCAGGGGTACAGTCGCCGCCCTGAAGAAGGAACCCTTTTCGTTGGGGAGGGGCTCCGCGTTCCTCAGGCTTCCCTTAGGTTTCCGACCGGAAATCGAAGGTCAAATGATGGAAAAAAGGGGCCTCGTTCCTTATTTAGGGTTTCTTAGGTCAACGCCCCGACTGTAGGGCTCTCAGGTGGGGGGAGGAAGCAGGGGGGGAAGAGAGGAGGAGGAGGGAGAAGG
>CAUYUJ010011355.1:0-23337 GCA_963575745.1 Prorocentrum cordatum | reverse complement strand
AGGCGGATGATGCGGATGACGCGGAGGAGGCTGAGGCGGAGGCGGCGAAGGAGGAGGAGGAGGAGGAGGAAGAGGCGAAGGAGGAGGAGGAGGAGGTGGAGGAGGAGGAGGAAGGCCATAGGGGGCCCTCAGAGGTCCCCACAGGTCCCCGAGTCACCCCTGAAACGCCTTCGTGGTCCCGGCGAAGGCCTGAGAGGGCTCCCCGATAGTATCCCGCCGCGAGTAGGAGGGCGAGCAGCTGCCGCCGTGCGCAGTGGCGGTCCCGGCGGAATCCGCCGACGGCGAGGGCGGCCGGCCGGCGCTGGGCACCCCGAGCACCGCGGCGGCGTTTTCACAGGAGCGGCCCGGCGCCGAGGTCCTCCCTTCTCCCCCCCTCCCTCCCTCCTCTGTCCTCCTATGTCGTTCTACTCCTCCATTCCTTTTCTCCCCTCCATTCCTTTTCTCCTCCTCTTCTCCTCCTCCTCACCTAACTTGTTGTTGATCTACGCCGTGCTCCTCCTCCTCCCCCTTCCATTCCTTGTTCTTATAGAAAACTCCTCCCTGGCACCCCGAGACGTGTCGGCAGGGCGGGCAAGGCGTTCGGCTCATACCTCGTCACCCTTGATGCTCCTGAGGCCAAAAGTTTGGAGCAGTTTCGCGGATGGAGGGCGGTTCGGTTTGAAGGTGTTGCTCTCGCCTGGCTGCCGCGCACATGTGCCTCGCAGTTTTGCAACAGCTTCACGAATGGAGGGTGGTTCCTTTTCAAAGAGTGGCTCTCGCTTTCAGGCCGTGCGCATTCGCCCAAGAAGCTTACAACAGTTTCACGGATGGAGGGGCGGTTCCTTTTCGAACTGTGACTCTCGCCTTAGCGCTGCGCACATTCGTCTTCAAAGTGTGCAAGGGTATCACGGATTGAGGGCGGCGCTGGTTCAAACGGTGTTTTCAAATCAAACAGTTTTTCACAGTTTTGCGCATTCTTATTGTTGACGCCTGGGGGATTTTCTTTTAGCGCGGCGTTGGTTCGCGGTGTTGAAGTCCTAGGAATGGTGCTCTGGCTCGATGCAGGTTCGTCATTTCGCGATGCTGGGGTCGAAGGACTGGTGTGTTGGCACGATTGAGGATTCTCAGACGGTTGTCTTCCAACTGGAAGAGGTTTCCAGCAGTGAAAATCATGTCTTCTACGGGCCTGTGAGGAGGGAGCTTGGAGGGAGGGTGCATTGCAACATCGTTGATACGTCTTAGGTTTGTATTGGTCTTCTGTCCTCCTCCTCCTCCTGTGTCCTCCTTCTTCTCATCTATGATTATAGTGGCCTCCGGCCAGTGCCGCCGATCCGGGGCGCTCCTGATGCTATTGTTGTTGAAATGGACGATGACGACGACAACGGAAGACCAACGGTCGCCGAGCGGGATAATTACGACGACGACAGACCGACCGACGAAGGTAAATAATTACGACGACGACCGACGACGACGACGGACCGACGACGAGACGACGACGACGACGACGACGGACGACCGACGACGACGACGACGACGACGACGACGACGACGACGACGACGACGACGACGACGACGACGACGACGACGACGACGACGACGACGACGACGACGACGACGACGACGACGACGACGACGACGACGACGACGACGAACGACGACGACGACGGCTGCCGACGGCCGACGACCGACGACTGGTGACGGCGACGGATGGAAGGTTCTTCGTTCATCGCTTTCGCTTCCGAGCAATACCAAGTCAGGCCGTGCACCTCTGGCCTGGCAGCGCGCGAGTGAGCGCCTCTTGGGGCCTCTTGGTTCTTGGGGCTTCTTGGGGGCCTTTGGGGCCTCTTGGGGGCTTCTCGGGGTCCTCTTGGGGGCCTCTTGGGGACCTCGTGGGGGCCTCTGGGGGCCCCTTGGGGGCGCCTCGGGGGCATCTTGGGGACTCTTGGGGTCATCTTGGGGTGGAGGACTAGAAGGGTCCGTTCGGGTTCACCCTCTTGAGGCCATCTTGGGGGCCTCTCGGGGTCGTCTTGGGGGGCCTCCAGGGCTATATTGGGGCCCTCTTGGACCGTCTTGGCTCCTCTTGGGGGCCTCTTGGGCTGTCTTGGGGCGATCTTGGGGGCCTCTTGGACCGTCTTCGGCGCTTCTAAGACGGAAAAGGCGATAATGTTAAAATGCTTCAAAACCTATTCGCAACTTTATTATTGTACCCTCTTGGGGCCCTCTTGGGGTCCTCTTGGGATCTCCTTGAGGCGTCTTGGAGGCCTCTTGGGCCGTCTTCAGGCCATCTTGGGCGTCCAGGAGCGCTCTTGGGCCGTTTCGGGCGCCTCCTGGACCGTCTTGGTGGCCTCCTGGGCCCCTTTTGGCCCGTCTTGGGGCGGTTTGGGATTCCCGGGGGGGGGGGTGGAGAAAGCGTGGACCCGATGAACCCCCCCCCTCCCCCCCTACCCCGGCAGAGCCACCCCGGCCCCCCCCAGCAGAGCTGAAGCTCAGGTTGTAGCTTTCTTAAACTCACACGCCGGATCGGCGGATTTCTGAGCTCCTGAGGCGTAGAGAGCGTTTTTAGGCTTATGTTGGCCACAGTCGTGACAATCGTTTCGACCGCAGCCGGCTTGTGTCAGATGTGCGCGCAGTGGAAAAGAGTTCGCGATTCTTATTTCCTTTTTCGTGTTCTTCAGTTGGTAGCAGAACCGCGGTTCTCCCCACAGTAGCTGCGCACCCGCTACAGTGTCAGTTTTCCTGCCGCCATGCCAGCAGGAGCTAAGGGTGAGCCCGACGATGATGAAGATGGAGAGCCCACGCGAGTACGAACACGAGTGGATCGGGATCCGCCACCGCCCGTCACGGAGCCAACGGACGATTACCTCCACCGACACTCCAGGAGGGACTTGCTGATCTGGCAAGCCAACACAGCGATTGAGGACAAGAAGATCGGTGGCGTGGTTCTTCGGAATCTGAGGGGCCCAACTCGATTCGCATGTGAAGGACATCGTCGACGAAGCCCTGTCGGGCGAGAGCGCGGTCGAGATGATACTACAGGCCTTGGACAATGCGTTTTAGTACTTAAAGGAAGAGGAGATTCCCGAGGCGTTCGAGAAAGTTCTCTACACGTGTGTACGCGACCCCAAAAAATGAGAGGTTCACCGCGTTCGTGAATAGAAGGAGGCGCGAGTTCATTGCACTCGAGAGGCTGGATGTTATGTTGCCGAACGCGCTCAAAGGCTACGCCGTGTTAAGATTCGCATGGCTCGACGAGAGGTCCTGCGACAGGGTGATCAGTTGGGTCGATGGCGGCTGCAACTTCGAGCAGATTGCAAAGGCGCTCGTTCGACTGGACCGACCCGATCGCCGAGCTGGACTACCGCGACCGACAACACGATTAGCATCGCTCGCGCTCTCCGGGGACAGCGACGACCACAATGCAGCGCCGCCGCTGCCGGTCGACATGGCCACAACGGACACGACGGACGAGTTCGGCTCGTTCGCGATAGAGGTGATTCGCTACGAAGACGCCGGCTGCCACGACGGTGAGGGCACGCTACAAATCCCAGGTCCGGAGGCGATCGAGGTCGTGTGCTACCTCGACGTAGAGTGGCTCGACGGCGTGATCGAGGAAGAGGACGTGCCAGGGATTTGTTTGGATATGCGCTTGGAGATGACCCAGTGGAGTACAAGAGAACTCCACAACCAGCTGAACGATGCACGCAAGGCAAGAGGAGTCCTCAAGCCAAGGGCAGCGGCAAGCACGGATAGGACAAGCCGGACAAAGGCAATGGCGAGGGCAAGCACAGTCAACGACGCCGCATTTCAATCGACCAGCTTAAGCTCGGGACGACGTGCGCCAAGTGCAAGCAGGTTGGTCATTGGGCGCGCGAGTGCCCTCATAATCGCCAACAGCAACGGCCCGCCCTTGGAGGTTTCACTGTGCGCAATGCGGCAGGCGGCGACGACGCTAACCAGACGTTCAGCATCGATGAGCCGAGGCCGGCTGCTTCGACGGGAGGTGCCGTGGGGTTCTTTATCGGACTGATCGACATGTCCATCGGGCTCGCCATCAACGCGCGGGGGGTCCTCGTGGACACAGGCGCTCAGGAGGGCATCGTAGGCGTGGGGCAGCTGGAGGGGCTCGCTGTCAATCTCAAGGAGCTTGGTCTCCAACCGCGGTGGGTGCCAGACGACGGGCCTCCGCCTCATGGTATCGGGGGCGACGCAAAGGTCATTGGATGTGGAGGTTCCGCTGGGCATTGCAGGCGTGAGCGGAACTGTATCGTTCCGTGTTCTTGATGAGGAGGTGCCTGCGCTGCTACCAGTCGGTCTCGCTCTCACCAAGGCGATGGGGATGGGTCTTAAGCTGCGCGGATCTGGCGATCAAGCGTTTTTCCACAAGCTCGGTGCTGTCGCAAAGCTGCGAACTATCAGACAGAATGGCTACGCGGCCATCGGCGTCGTCGAGATCGCCCCCGGTGGATGGTGCGCGCCAGGATCTGAACGAGAAAAGGGAACGTCCTTGGCCGTCGTGGACGCGCCGCCACCGCCGACGCCACCGCCGACGCCGCCGCCGTCATCGATGGCACCGCCAGCGCCATCGAGTTCAGTTGAGACACCATCAACGGCATCGCAGATGCCATCTACCTCATCACGTATACAACTACAGCATCAGGGATACTATCCAGAGCATCACATGTGGCAACGACAGCATCCCATAATGCTACTACAGAGCCGACAGAGCAGGTAACCGCAACGAGACCAAACAGAAGCAAGGTAGACACGATCAACAAAAAATCCCATTGACCCCGAAGGTATGACTCCCCGGAGCCATCAGTGTTCAACTCTCAGTGTTTCGGCAGAGGCCGTCGGGTCGGCGTCTCCATGTCCTCGCAGTCCAGACCTCCGAGATCCGTGGAGGCGCCCATATCCATAGCGACGCCCTATGCCGAGTCTCGTGGGTCAGGCTTTCGACCAGCGCGAGGGCCCGGTGATGGGCGGCAGGAAGAGCAAGGGCCGAAAGAGACGAGCGATGGCAGCCTGGTATCGGGTCCTGCGAAGGTCTATCATGGTAATCGAAACTGCCTTCTCCGAGCCCTTGTGCTCGGCTCTCTTGTGTGTGGCTGGCATCGGATGTGGGCGGGGTCTTCGACCGACGAGGAAGCCCCCGCGTCCTTCGCGAAGGGCAAGCGCCTGGCCGACACCGAGCGCAAGGGTATCAAGCCGACCTTCAAGCCAGAGGAGTGCGACCGCCCAGAGGAGATGTCGAAACCGGGAGGCAACCACAATGGCTACTACGAAGTGTGCATGAAATGCGGAGCGCGTTGGGGGCGCCTTCCACACTGCCGCAGCAAGCAGATCAGAGTCGAGAACCACGAGGGCACGATGCGCGCTCAGAAAATCGGAATTCCACCATGCCCAGTCCACGGAGCACCGATGGAGAAGTGTTCGATCGCTACGAGTAGACGCACGTGCACTTATGCACAGCGCGGGCCTGCGAGGAGATGGAGGAGATCGCCCCGGAGGGTTTCCAGGAGGTGAAGGTCCACGCGATCTCGTCTAGCGACGAGGACATGTGAACGGAGGCTCGATCTACTTCGGGCGCCTGGGCGACAACGACGAGACGGACATCGTCATCGCCGTGGCGCCGGTCAACGTGGGCAGCTTCGCGGGTGGCGATTTCTTTGGCGACCAGATCGGCGTTGGCAACGTGAACAGGTTCACAGGTCGGGTCGACTACATCACAGAGGGCCGCGAGGGCGACTCGACTGACCGCCTCGACGTCTTTGAGGTGCAGGGCGGGGTGATCACTGGCAGCCTGTTTGACGATGGCGCGCAGGAGGTCATCTCGAAGGGGCTTCGACGAGAACGGCGGCGAGGCCTGGCGAAGCCATCTTAGGAAGGCGCCGACGTCGCTGGGATTTGCAGCCGACCTCGGGTCGCGTAACGCTGCGGGCGCCATGGACTACGACCCGGGAGTACATTGAATTTGGCCACTGGCTTCGATTTCGCGCAGGAGGCGGATCGCACTCGGGCTCGGGGGGTCATCGCGAAGGAGCAGCCGCTGCTCATTATCCTCAGCCCACCGTGCAAGGTATGGAACCGCAGTCGTGACCTGTCTATCTGCAACAGGGGCCGAGATATAGTCAGCAGCGAAGAACACGGCGGTCTCCAACGCCTGGGGCTGTGTGCAGTACTCGCCCGTGAGCAACGCGAGCGCGGAGGTCTATTTCCACGCGTGGTCGCGGGGCTCGCCGTGTATCCAGGAGCTGGCCAACGCCGACGGAAGCGGTTGGATCAACACCGATTTGTGCGAGTTAATTCACGCGTCGGCGGGGGCAAGCTCAACCGCCAGCCGACCAGGATCCGCGGCAACAGCATTGAGGTCCTCAAGGCAGTATGCAGGCGTTGTGGTCATCGCCGTTCCGAGCACGATCAACTTGTAGACAGCAAGTACTCCGGGCTCGCGCAGGAGTACGCGCCTTAGGTCTGCAATGCAACCCCCAGGGGGATGGTTAAGCACCTCGAGAGGGCCAGCGTCGTCAAGTACCCACATGGAGATTCCAGGGGCGCGGATATGCAGCCGCGTTTCTACCGGTACTCGAATGCCGCCGCGCAGTTTGCCGAGGAGTACGCGCCGCACGTGGTTGACGGATTCCTTAAGGCGATCGCGGAGGACCAGATGGTCATCGGGGTGTGCCCCGCGCTCGAGACGATCGATGAGGACGTCGAGGGCGCGGGGGAAGGCGGCGGTCTGGGGCCTGATTTCGGATAACCTAGCCCGCAACATGACGGAGTCGAAGACGCCCTACATCCCAATGCCTCTTCAACAGCGGCTACTTTTTCGTGCCCGCAACAGTGTGGGTCATCATGGATTCCGGGAGTTTATACGGGTTCTTCGGCGCGGACGGGTTCGCATTTCAATATTGCGATGGGTGCGGCGTCATTTAGTTGGTCAATCCTGCCAGCCCAACAATCGGCCGAAGGCGCGACGGCCAGCAGCAGCTTTGCGATCATTTCGGTTCAACCATGTTGTCGGATGCGATGCGTTTACGGTTAAGACGGTACTGGGTTTGGAGTTTACTCTCGTGCTTATTCTTTGTTGGGGCACCAATTGCCAGATCGTGGGGCGCATTGTTGGCGGCGTGGCGGCTCAGGCTACATGGGGAGCTGTTCAGTGCGCGTGGCATCTTCATTATGGGCCACCGCAGATTCTCGTAGTGGACCAGGGGGCTGAGTTCAAGGCAGAATTTCAGGTCAGAGCTGATGAGTGCGCCGCACCCGTGCGCGTCATCAACGTGAGATCTCCGTGGGGGAACGGCGAGGCGGAGTGGCGCGGAGGTTGGTGGGGGGGCATATTTCAGAAGTCCGAGTCCATTGAGCCTTGCATCTCTACGCCGGAGGTTGGCATGCTCGCCGACTTCGCGGCGCGGGCCAAGAACGTGTTCACGAACCGGAGTGGCTACAGCCCAGTCCGACGAGTATTTGGCGAAGAGTTGCGATCATCTGGTTGCCTACTCAGCGACGACGTTATCAGCCCAGATATGCTCAGCGCTGTTCCGTCCATCGAGTGCCGGCGGGCGCGGGCGACGAGGCGAGCCGCGATGCGGTCAGCAGTCAGCGTCGGCGACCAGCAGACTTTAACAGAAGGCGCTCAAGAGCCGAATTCGGAAGGGGCAAGCGACGCTGAAGGACGGTGAGGTGGCATTCATCTGGAGGTGAGTTTCAGTCCGACAGCCCGACGGGAGCATCGATTACAAGGTAGGTTGGAGTGGGCCAGCTACGGTGGTATCTACTACTCAGGACGGGTCTACAGTATTTGCTTAGATGCGTGGAGTTCTGCAAGCGCGCCAGGATTGGGGTCGGGGCCGCTACCGGCGAGGAGAGCTGGGGCGCTGAGATCGTCAACGAGATGCTCTGTGGAATCATGGAGAAACCCAGCCCAGTCCATCAGTTGCGGGGCTTCAGAACCACTGGTGGTGCAGGAGAGCCGCCGTAGGAGGGCGAGGTTGCCGACGCAGATCCATTGCGACAGTTTCCACCGCCAGCAGATGCAGCAGGAGATGAAAGAGTATCGCGGCAAAGCAGCCAGCGACCTGAAATCGAACCTCGAGCTCCAGCATCGAGAGGTGGGGACTCGCGCCGAGGTATCGTTATCAAGGCAGAGGAGGGAGCTGCAGGTGCGCCGCCGAGGAGCAGGCCACGGTTCGATGATATGGAGTCATCGTCAAGTTCTGGGCGTACCGCAGCAGAGACAGGAGCACCGTGGCCAGCGCCATCGGGATCTACGGAGCCAAGTATCTCCTGGCAGCAGCTGGACCCAGAGAGCGTCTCATCGGTGTCTGCGATTTTTCACGTGGCACCTATGCGAACTTCAGCGACTGTATCGCGATGGATGCGGCGTGGCACTACCGACGGTTTGACAGTGGCCCTTGGCGACCGGTCACTGGGTTCAACGATGGCAAGCACGTGGCTTTCAGTGCCGAGAATTCTTGGGCATGTCTCAGTTGCCGCGGCAACTTCTACATCGTGAAGGCCAAGTCCGAGGCGGCGGAGTTGAAGCACAACGCGATCAGCGACAACGAATGGCCACAGTTCATCGCAGCAATCGCGAAGGAGTGGGACGCTGTCGTCGGAATCAGGGCAGTTACCATCATCGCGCCAGCCGACGCCGAATAGATCCGCAAGAACAAGGACGAGCGGATCAGCACCAGTCGTATATTACTACGATGGGAGCTTACCGAGCAGGGCGTGGCAGCCAATGCGAGATGGGTCGCACGTGGTTGCAAGGATCCCGACATCATAGAGATCGAGTGGAGTTGCCTTGCGCCGCAATTGGCAAGGCTACATGTTGCAACGCAGGCGCTGCCATCGATGAAATTTAAGGCCAACGTCGGCGATGTTACTGCGGCGTTCATGCAAGGCGACCACAGTAAGAGGACCAGACCATCTTGCGCCGAGCCACCACCGAGTGGATATTTGGAGTCACTCGGAGTGCCACCTAGGATGCTTATTCGACTGGGTTGAGACGTGTATAGGCGTGTCAGTGACGCGGCTGCTTGGCGAAGCGCCATGGCCGACGGGCTCAGCAAGCTCACTTGCCGCATGAGCATATGTGATCCGTGCTTGTTCTGCCTCTTCAACAGCTACCAGCACAACGGTGGCGACGACTACATCGTGCAGAGCATTATGGTTCTAGAGGTCGACGACACTCTGTCCGGATGGAACGAGAAGCACGTCGACAAGATGAACCAGCTCAATGGCATGACTCAGTCTGGTCACTGGCACAACCTTCATGGAGATAGACCACATTCGTTCGCAGGGGGACGATGTACGCAGGAAAGAGGTTTCTTCGGTTTTCGCATCGACGCGGAGCGCTGCGCCCGCGAGAAGTTAAACCATATCGAGCTCGAGCGCGGCAGGCTTGCAGACCCGAAGGCCGAGCCATCAGGAGGACAAAAGGGTCAAGTTCGTGCAGTCATAGGTGGTATCGGTTGGGATGCTCGACAGGCGAGGTTAGAGGAAGCGTCGACTGCGTCACTTCTACAGAGCTCATTTTGCAACGTCGTACTGAAGGATATTTCCGACGCCAGCGCTGCAGTGCGACGACGCAAGTCAGGTCCAGTTCTTGGTCTTCGTATTGTTCCGGCACCGCCAGATGAAGCTAGAGTCGCGAGCGTCAGCGACGGCAGTTTCGATGCCGACAAGGAGACAAGGGGCTTCTCAAGGTGGGTTTTCAGTGGGCATCACGACAAGGGCTTTGAATGACAATGAGGAGGCGCCTCTCAGCATCATCAGCTGGGTGAGCCATCAGATCAAGCGGGTCGCGGGCCGTGCTACGGCGGCGGGGAGCTTCAGCTTCAGCGATGCCTTGGCGGAGACGGAATGGGTTTGGTCACTATGGCAGGATGTCATGTGGAGTGATTTCGATGCGAGTTCGAGGTCGAGGACATCTATTCCAGAACGTGAGGCTGCAGCAGTTGTGGTCCTCAAGAATGATAGCACCATTTCGGTCGATCCGAGTATTGTCAGCGTGGTTGATGCTAAATCTTTATCCCAAGTTCTAGTGAAAGAGACTGCAGGAGGCAATGGCCGAAGGGTTGCACCCGAGCTTTGTGTTTGTAGGCATTCTATGCGCGCTATTGGATGCAGGGCCACATGGGTTTAGCATCACGTTGTGCCGGCTGATGCATTTACCGAACGCTCGCCGAACATAGCTGTTCTCGCCAAGTTGATGCGTTCAGGCCGTTTATGTATATCTGATGAGCAAGCTGAGTTGCATAAGCGAGTTGCCGGGAAGGCTCGGCGCGGTTCCGTGCCGAGGCCGCATCAACGTGATTAGCTCAATAGGCAGGCGATCGGATGTGCGGTTGCCCCGACGAAGTTTTCGAGGTGATTTGCAATTCCGAATTTCATATCATCTCTGTTTCGTATCTTGCGTGGTCATACCTTGTGTCATTTGCACATTCTATTTTTTTGTTCCATCTCTTGCTTCGCACGTTGGCAAATCTATGCGCGCCGTGGCCACATTTTTTGGGGGTGCTGTGATTTCAGAGCTCCTGAGGCCTCGAGAGCGTTTGCAGGCCTATGTTGGCCACAGTCGTGACAGTCGTTTCGACCGCAGCCGGCTTGGGTCAGATGTGCTCGTAGTCTGCAATTCTCATTTCCGTTCTTAGTGTTCTCGCATCTTTCCTTCTCTCTCCTCCCTCCTCCCTTTTCCTCCTTCTTCTCCGCCTCCTCCCTCCTCTCTCCTCTCCCTCCTTCTTCTCCCTCTGCTCTTCCCCTTGTCTCCCTCACGGCGGTGTCGACGCTGTCGGGGTACGGCGTCTGTTGGCCGGTTTCAGGCTTGGCGTGAGTCACCGTGTATTAAGCTGACTGTACTTGATGGCTCCCTTCGCGCACTTCCTGACTGGGTTTCAATTCATACTGCTGTGGGGTTGGGTCAACCCCTCCCAGTGTATGAGACTACGCCGGGACCTGGGGGTTTGGTTCTGCGTCCTGAGGGCTGTCCTCTTCCTCCTCCTCCTCTTCCTCCTCCTCCCTCCTCCTCCTCCTCCCCCCTCCTTCCTCCTCCTCCTCCTCCTCTTCTCCTCCTCCTCCTCCTTTTCCTCCTCCTCCTCCTCCTCCCTCCTCCTCCCTCCTCCCTCCTCCCTCCTCCCTCCTCCCTCCTCCTTCCTCCCTTTTCCCTCCTCCCTCCTTCCTCCTCCTCCTGTTCCTCCTCCTCCTCTGCCTCCTCCTCCTCCTCCTCCTTCCTCCTCTTCCTGCTTGGGATCAGCAGTTGCTTGGTTTGGGTGCTGCGTGCTCGGGTCGCCCCACTCGGACCCGTCGGGAGTGTTCGAGGCGCATTTCTCTGGGGCAGCGGCCTTGGGCAGTAAGGTCGATATTGCCCGCGAAGCCTCGGAGGCCCATAAGCGGTCTGAGTACGCGTTGGTAGGACTTCGTTCAGGGGCTCCAACTCCAAGTCCGACTCCCTCTTCCCTCCTTTCCCTCCTGCTTCTCCCCCTCCTCTTCTTCCTCCTTCCCCTCCCTCCTCCACGTGCTCTTCCCTCCCCTCCCCTCCCCTCCCCTCCTTCACTCCCTCTGTGGGCCCCCCTTGTAGGTGTCTTGGGCCCCTTTGGGTGCTTATTGGGCCTCTTCGGCCGTGTGTGGTCGATCTTGCATTTCTATTGGGCCGTTAGAGCGCGTAGGAAAACGAAGAAAACGCAAGCGGGCGTCCCTCAGGGCACGGTGTCGGATTGAACTGTTGAAATAATGAAGTATCTTTGCATTTTCAATCTCAGCAAGTAAGCTTCAACTTTCCAGATGTTATCTTTCAATATCACAACCTTTCAGGAATGAGAGAGTGAAGCACGGACATATTTTTCAATATGCAGAGTCTGGATTGAAATATCGAAACATTGATAGATTTTAAGTTGGCTTTGAAAGCTTCAATAATTCAAGCTGGACCTCCCCGGGCCCTCCATATTGAATTTGGAGAGGTTGATGAATGGTCAATCTGGAGGGTCCAGATTGACATGTTAACATTCCCCAATCAGAGCTTGCCTCTTTAGGGGTCCTCTTCGATTCATATGTGTAGGTGACCTACGTCGCCGATTTCGGTGGCCGGTCTGGGTGCCCGGGTGCCCCGGTGTCCGGGTGCCCGGGTGCCCCGGAGTACCCGGGTGCCCGGGTGCCCTGGTGCCTGGGGGTGCCCGGAGGTGCCCGGGGGTGCCCAGAGGTGCCCGGGGGTGCCCGGGTGCCTGGGTGCCCGGCTGCCCGGGAGTCCGGGTGCTCAGTAGCCCTATAGCCGTATAGCCCTACAGCCTATAGCCCTGTTGCCCTATAGCCTATAGCTCAAGAGCCCCATAGCCCTATAGCCCTATATCCCTATAGCCCTTTAGCCCTGTAGTCCTAATATCCTTATAGCCCTATAGCCCTATAGCCCTATAGTCCTATAGCCCTATGGCCCTATAGCCTTATAGCCCTGTAACCCTGTAGCCCTGTAGCCCTATAGCTATTTCCTATAGCCCTATAGTCCTATACCCCTATAGCACAAATGCACGAATAGCCCTATAGCCCTAATAGCCCTACAGCCCTGTAGCCCAATAGCCCTATAGCCCAATAGCTCTATAGCCATATAGTCCTATAGCCCTATAACCCTAACAGCCCTATAGCCCGATAGCCTTATAGCCGTATAGCCCCATAGCCCTATAGCCCTATTGCCCCAGTGGCCCTACAGCCACATAGCCCTACAGCCTCATAGCGCTATATCCCTATAAAGATTATGATTGTTTTTTCTCCGGTATCATATTTTTCAAATTGGAGGTTCGAGGTTGAATTATTGAAAGGTTGAAAGCCCGATTTGAAGATCTTTCACCCTTTTAATTTTTCAAAATGGATTCTCCTGACTGCCAGATCTTCTGATTTTTAAGCTTTCAATCCGGACCCTTCAGATTAAAAGGGTCTTTCAATTTTTCAACCCTTCAATCCGGAGGGTCCAGACTGAAATACCATTCAATCTTTCAACCTTCCAAACTTTTTCAAACCGGGCAGGTCCCTTTTCGAAATGAGAGACCTTCCTCCTGCTCTTCTTCCTCCTGCTGCTCCTCCGTCCTCCTCCCTCCTCCCTCCTCCTCCTTCTCCTCCTCCTCCTCCGTCGTCTCCTCCTCCTCCTCCTCCTCTTCCTCCTCATCCTGACACACTGCAAGCAAACTGGTGGAACAGGGGGAGGAGGCGAGGGGGGATGGAGGGAGGGAGTTGAGGTGGAGGTCTCGAGGGAGGGAGAGGGCTTCAGGGAGAGGGAGGAGGCGGCGGGGGAGCAGGAGTAGGAGGAGAGAATCTGCTACTATAAAGAACATGGCAAACGCCTGCATAAATATGTTGGCCTGCTCTCTGTAATGTACATTATAGCCAGAACGTGCTGCTGGTAGGCATGATCGATACCACCAAGTACGTGTGAGATTCGGGCCGCGGTCATGCTATGCTGCCCGAGGTTCGTGGGTGCAGATGATGGCGAGTGCAGCAAGGATCTGGGACCTCAGGACTTTCCTGGAGGATAGCCCTGAGCATATCCCGACGTTTCGACACCGTCACGTCCCCCATTCTCGAGTTCTTTTTTGCAGGACGCTGCGGATGCCCGCTCGGAACGTCGATCCTGGCCTTGTCCGTTGATCCGTCGTGGTCCAGGGCTGTTCGCAGAGCCGCGAACCGATGTGCGAGCGCCTGCCTGCCCCATGGCGCCACGAGCTGCATCGAGGCAGTGGCCGCTGGCGGACCAGCCGCACGGTGTGCCACGTGTGTTGGTCTTTGGTCGCAGGACCTGCTGCCCAGCACTGCGCGCAGTGTTCGCCCCGAGTGATCGTCGTGTTCGCGGGCAGGCGGACGAACAGTCGGTTCTCCGCCTACGGACTGCGGCCTGATCCCAATCGCCCCCCCTTGGCAAGTGCCACTTCTTCCTGCTTCTCTCACGCTCGTTCCCTTCTCTCCTCTCCTCATCCTCCTCCTCTTCCTCGTCCTCCCTGTCCCTTCTCTTGCTGCGTCTTGGTGATACCTGTCAAATCATCACTCTCATCTGCATCTGCCCTCAATTCATGTAATTCTCGGAGCCTCCAAGCATCACGGCAAATAAGGGCAAGGGAATAGCAGGCGAGAGCGGGGGTATTGAGTACGCCTTCTCCTTTATCCGTATAGCAATTCGGTGCTTGCTTTTAGGGGCACTATGAGGGGTGAGGTCTTGGGCGACATGCCCGGATCGTAATACGGACACGTCTGGTGGTGCGACAGTGAGGAGCTCGTTGGAAGGAATCCTGGATGGAGTGAGGGGGGGGGGGTAGGAAGCAGGAGAGAGGATGCAGGGTCCACGACGGGGGGAGGAGCCGATGAGGGCAGAGGCGGAGGCGGGTGAGGAGGAGCACGATGAAGGAGATGAGTGGGGGACTTGGGACTCATATTGGTGTACATGCCTCCGCGACCAAGCCAGCAGGGGGATACTCACCGATCACTCTGGCCCAAGCTGTGCGTGAGAGGGCGAGTGCACCTCCCCTCAACCCTTTTTTTCTTGGGAGCATGCATGAGGACGAGGAAGGGGGAAGATACTGAGGGAGGAGGAGGAGGAGGAGGAGGAGGAGGAGGAGGAGGAGGAGGAGGAGGAGGCGGAGGCGGAGGCGGAGGAGGAGGAGGAGGAGGAGGAGGAGGAGGAGGAGGAGGAGGAGGAGGAGGAACATGAGCATGAACATGAACATGAACAGGCTTGCGGACTCCCGCAATGAACGCCTGACAGCTGACCGTTCGCCAGCAGCACAAGATCACATTAGGAGTCTGAGATGGGTCGGCACGAACCCCACTGGGACGATGAATCTGGCCTGCGGCGCTCCGCTGGAGCGGCACAGGCGAGGCTGGGAGCAGCAGGAGGGGGAGGAGGAGGAGGAGGAGGAGGAGGAGGAGGAGGGGGAGGAGGAGGAGGAGGAGGTGGAGGAGGAGCTTGAGGAGGACAGGCAGCCAGAAGCCGTACGCCCAAGGCGCGTTGACTGGAGTCAAGAGTAGGGAGGACGGAGAAGGAGGGAGGGGTGAGGGGAATCTGGCGGGGGGGAGAGACGGAGGAGGCTTTTCAGAGGCCCAGGTTCGTTCACACCCTCCGTCCCGTAGGTGGCCAGCGATCCCGACGCAGCGTGCTCCAAGACCGCGTGCAGCCTTGGGTCGACGTGCAGCCACGATCTGGACCTCTCCAGCGCGGACGGCGAGCAGAGCGCGACCCTGCTCACACCCAAAGTGGATGAGCAGCGGGCTGCCCTCCTCGAGGAGGACCGGGCGCTGTTCGACCTGGACGCCCGCCGCCGCGAGGCCGCGCGGGCGGCCGTGCCGCACCTGCGGCGGCGGGCCGACGGGCTGCTGGCGGGCGTCGCCGCGGAGGCGTGCGCGGACGCGGTCCACTTCTGCTCCGACGACACGCTGACGCGCTACCTGATGACCTCCGAGGGCAACGTGGAGAAGGCCGCCAGCATGCTGAAGGCCAGCCTGGAGTGGCGCGCCAGCTTCTTCGAGGGGATCGACATGGCCTTCGCGAGGAGCAGCGGCAGCGCCCCCCCGAGGACGCTGTGTCCGTGCTGCCAGTCGGACCTCGGAAGCGGAGCAAATGCCGGCGCGCCCGGTCGTGGATGATCAGAGCAGGTGTACAATGGGGAGGAGCATGCAGCGTGGCACAGTGGGGGGAGCGGGTTCGCAAGACGAGGCAAGTGCGCACGTCGCCCACGATTCCAGCCCTTCATCGGCCGTGTTCTGATCTTGATAAGATCAGTGGTCAATTCCTCTACTCCCGCCTCCTTTCTCCTCATTCTTCTTCTTCTTCTTCTTCCCCATCCTCATCCTTGTTACCCTTTTTCCCATGCATCCCTTTGCTCTTATCGGCCTCCGCTTCGTTTGCCCCGCACCTGCTAGATCTAGATCTTGTCGGCCATCGCTCCTGCTCTCTCTAGTTGGTCTCTCAGTGGGTGCTGCCCAGCGCAGCACTGTCGCCATTTCATGCGTCTTTGGTGCTCAGCTGAGCGCCTCGCCACGTGGACACAGACAAGCTACACCGTGCCCCATCGTCTGCACGCTGTGAGTTCAGTTGTCTGCGCAGGTCTCTGGACCAGCTCTCTGGCAGAAAACGCCTCGTCCCCAGGTGCTGTTCGGATGCAACTCCTGGGAGGTCACATTCTGATTTAGCCCTGGTCCGAAATCCCGCTTAATCCGGCTTAATCCCACTTAATCCCGCTTAATCCGGCTTCATCCAGCTCAATCCCGCTTCGTCCTGCTTGATCCGAGGCCCACTCTGGCTTAACAGCCACCCAATGGGGCTTAACCCTCCTTAGTCCTTCCGACGAAAACTCGCAGGCCTAGAGGTTGACACCAACACCAAGATCGGCGGTGTGCCTCAACCGAGGGAAGACGATCCCGATCTCGGTGATGGTGGTAATATTCTGGCTGCCAAGGTGACCGAAATATTGCCATCAGCACCGAAATCTAGGATCATCTTCCCCCTGAGGAAGCAACGCCTTGTGTTGGTGTTGGTGCCAATTTCTAGGCCTCCAAAAAACCTCCCAGTAGTTGCCTCCTGAGTGCTGCCAGACAGGCGGGCGCGGCCACTTCCTGGGCGCCGGGGGAGTCCTGGCAGATGGCCGCACGGCCGCACGGTTCCACGCCGGACCGCTCCCTCCCGAAGTGCCCGCCGCCACTTCGTGCGCCCGCGGGGGGGGGCCCCCAGCGGAGCGCCCGGCCGCGTGAGTCCAGTAGGGGGCCACATGCGATCCCTACCCCTACCCCCCTACGGAAATCGTGGGGGGTAGGGGTATTCCAAATCCCTTATTAATCGTCCCCCGGGTCCGGTTTTTTAAGGCGCCTTTTTGGTCATTAAGGGGGTCCGATTTATTAGGCCGCTTTCTTTGGATTGGAGCTGAGGGGGTCTGGTTTATTAAGGCGCCCCATCGAAGAGGGGGTCCGGAATATTAGGTCGCATTTGGAGGGGGGTCTGGTTTTTTTAGGGGGGGTCGATTAATAAGGGATTTGGAGCGGAGCGGAGCGCCGGGCCGCGTGAGTCCAGACCGGAGGCGGCCTCCTCGCGCGAGGTCGGGCGCAGAGCTGCCCCCGACTCCCGGGGCCCCCCTGGGATGCCCCTCGCGGGGCCGGCCGCTCGTGGGCGCGCAGAGCAGCCCTCGCCCCCCTGTGCTCCTGCACACTGCGAGCAGTGAGGAGGAGGAGGAGGAGGAGGAGGAGGAGGAGGAGGAGGAGGAGGAGGAGGAGGAGGAGGAGGAGGAGGAGGAGGAGGAGGAGGAGGAGGAGGAGGAGGAGGAGGAGGAGGAGGAGGACGAGGAGGAGGAGGACTCCCCTCCCTCCCCTGGCCCTGTCCAGAAGACGTCGCGCCCTCTCCGCGTGATGCCCTCGCGCAGGTTCGAGGGAGTGGTTTCTCTGAGCTGCTTTTCCAAGCGGATCGTCCTCGTTTTTTTTTTTTGTTGCCAGCGTCGGGCGAACGCTCCCCCCCGTGTCTCATGACGGGCGAACATCGAACGCCGACCTGGGTGTTGCCGAACATCGATCCTACCCCTCCCCTCTTGGGTGGGAGTAACACGTGGACGGGCGGCGACGACGACGGTGACGACGACGGCGGCGACGACGGCGACGACGACGACGACAGCGGCCGCGGCGGCCGCGGCTATTGCGCAGGCGGCGTCCGCGGCGGGGGGAGCCTCTGCGGCGGGCCGGGCGGCGCCCGGCGTCGCCAAGACTGGTCGCGGCATCGGGCCGCGGGCGCGCGGGCGGGCGTGGGCGCGGCGCTTCCGAACATACAGTGGATGGATTTACCCTTCCTCCGACTTTGCACTGTGCCGAACGCAGCGGCCGCCTTGTCTGTAGGCATGTCCACCCCGAGTGTGTCTATGCACGCAGCGACTCCCGATGTGTCTGTGCATGTGTGTGGCTAGACAGTGAGAGCAGTGTCTGGCATAGGCCCCAGGTTCTGATCTTCCAGAAGCATGTACGCTGTCCTCCATACACTTTGGGATGTCGAGGGGAGCTGCCCACTCGCGGGTTTCGTCTGCACCTGTTTCTGCCAGGCCGTGGCGCCGCGGCTACTTTTTCTGCGGCCCCCTGGAGGAGGAGAAGGAGGAGGATGCGGATGACCAGTGTAAACCCAAGACGCACAAACGATGTTGCAATGAAGCCTCCCTGTAAGTTCCGTCTTCATGGTTCCGGGCAAGACTTTCTTGTCATTGCAATTCTGCCAAAACACAGTTCATGGGAATGTAGCGCCGCGAACCAGCATGACTCGTGCATCGTGGCAGTCCTAAGCCGTGCCAGAACACCACATATGGGACGTCAACAGTGAGAATCAACATGCCTGTTACGTTCGTAGGGGGCCAGATGCGAACCCTACCCCATACCCCCCACGATTTCTGAGGGGGAGGGTGAGGTTCTCTTCGCTCGGGAGCTCCCGAGCGAAGAGAACCTCACCCTCCCCCTCAGAAATCGTGGGGGGTATGGGGTAGGGTTCGCACGTGGCCCCCTAGGTCGGACAATCCAGAGTCGCGCCAGAACGCCGTTCTTGGGGCCTCCGCAGCGCAAACCCTTGAGAACGTGCTGGAGACTTCCGAGGCGAGCGTGCCCGGCGCCCGAGCGAGAGCCACGCACTGCAAGAGGGAGCCGCCTCCCATCCGTCACGCCCGTGAGCCCTTTTCAGGGCGACTGTGCGCGGCGCTGAGGCGAGAGCCACATCTTGAACCCCCCCCCCGTCCTCCATCTTGGCAGCTGCTGCGAGCGTCCCAGACGAGTGTGCGCGGCGGTCAGGCGAGAGCCACATTCTGAGAACCCCCTGTCCTCCATCTTAGCAGCCGTTGCGGACGTTCCAGACGAGTGTGCGCGGCGGTCAGGCGAGAGCCACACGGTGAGGACGGCCCGCCCTCCAGCCGCGACGCCGTTCCGCGCCTCAAGCCCGTCAGAGTCGTAGACGGTGTGGGAGGCTCCGGCCACACGGCCGGCACGCCCTGGCGACACGTCTGGGGGTGCGACAGGGAGGGGTTATTTATCATGAGAGGGGATGGAGGAAGAGGAGGAGGATGAGGAGGAGGAGGAGGAGGAGGAGGAGGAGGATGAGGAGGAGCAGGAGGAGGAGGATGAGGAACAGGGAGGGGTTATTTACAATGAGAAGGGATGGAGGAACAGGAGGATGAGGAGGATGAAGAGGAGGAGGAGGAGGAGGAGGAGGAGGAGGAGGATGAGGAAGATGAGGAAGAGGAGCAGGAGGGGGGTTAAGAGAAGCAGGATGGTGGTGGTAGGGGTGGTCGCTGCATACGTAAGGGAAAAAGTCCCGAGCAGAGCAACACGCACCACGACCACTACGACGCCGACGACGACGACGAAGAAGACGCGGCGCGCTGACGATCCGCACCGAAGCGCGGATTAGGGAAAGGGCCCACCCTGCAGGTTCGGTTAAACAGCACATCGTTGAGCGGTGCTGCAGCCTCCCCTGAGCACAGGCTTCCCAGAGTATCAGCCATTCAAGTCGAGTTTGTACCCTCACGCCTTGCTGGACTCTGGGCGCGTTTCGGTTCTGCCACTGCCGCCGCCACCCCCTCGTCAGGGCCACCGATTCGGGTAACGGCGACAGCGACAGTGGCGGTGGCCGACGCGTCCCAGAGCTCACAAGCTCTCAGCACCGCGGCTCAGAAAGCCAGGAAGACAGACAGACGGACGGACGGACGGACAGCCAAGCGGAGTGCAATGCCTGGCGCCCCAAGTGGGTGGCCACCGCATAAGGGAAACAACTCCCGAACAGAGCAACACGCACCGCGACCACGACGACGCCGACAACGACGACGAAGAAGACGTGGCGCGCTGACGATCCGCACCACACGGGTTAGGGAAAGGGCCCACCCTGCAGGTTCGGTTAAACAGCACATCGTTGAGCGGTGCTGAGGAGCAGAAGGGGCGATGAGTACTAGGAGGGTGATGAGGATGAGGATGAGGAGGCGGAGGATGATAAGGAAGATGAGGAGGAAGAGGAGGAGGAGGAGGAGGAGGAGGACAAGGAGGAGGAGTAGGATGAGGAGAAGGAGGAGGAGGAGGAGGAGGAGGAGGGGAGGAGGAGGCGGGGGGGGGGTTCCGAAGGAGCAGGATGAACGATGACGATGATGACGGCGACGACGCCGATGATGATGAACAAGAAGATGAACATGATGATGATGATGATGATACTGATGACGATGGTGGTGATGGTGATGATGATGATGATGATGATGATGATGATGATGATGATGATGATGATGATGATGATGATGAGGGTGCTGAGGATGATGATGGTGCTGCTGCTGCTGACGATGAGGATGGTGATGATGATGAGGGTGATGATGCTGATGAGGATGATGTTCATGATGACGATGCTGCTGATGATGACGGGGATGCTGCTGCCCATGATGATGGTGGTGGTGATGATGATGATGATGATGATCATGATGACGATGCCGATGCTGATACTGCTATGGATGATGGTGGTGGCAATGATTATGAAGATGGTGATGCTGATGGTGATGATGCTGATGCTGATGCTGATTATGATGGTGACGATGCTGATTATGATGATGATGCTGATGCTGATGCTGATGCTGCTGATGCTGCTGATGCTGCTGCTGATGCTGCTGCTGAGGCTAATGATGCTGATGCTGATGCTGATGCTGTTACTGACGATGATGCTGAGGCTGATGCTGCTGCTTCTGATGATCATCCTGATGATGATGCAACTCATGATGCTGATGATGATGACGGTGATAATGCCGATGGTGCCGACGATGTTGATACTGATGATGATACTGATGATGCTGATGATGATGATTGTGGCGATGATGCTGATGCTGATGACGATTATGATGATGCTGCTGATTCTGATGCTGATGCTGCTGATGATGCTGATGATGACGATGCTGATGATGATGCTGATGATGATGTTGGTGATGCTGCTGATGTTTATGCGGCTGATGTTGAAGATGATGCTGACCATGCTGTTGCTGCTGATGATGCTGATGCTTAGGATTTTGATAATGCTGCTGCTGATGCTGATGATGAGGATGATGCTGATGCTTATGATGATGCTGAGGACGAAGACGATGATGATGAGGATGGCAACGATGATGAGGCTGATGCTGTTGTTGTTGATGGTGATGATGATGCGGATGATGATGATGATGATGCTGATGCTGATGCTGACGATGATGATGATGCTGATGCTGTTGATGATGATGATGATGACGATGCTGATGATGATGATGATGATGATGATGATGATGCTGATGATGATGTTCACGACGATGATGATGATGATGATGATGATGATGATGATGATGATGATGATGATGATGATAATTATGCTGATGCTGATGCTGATGCTGATATGGATGCTGCTGCTGATGATGTTGATGATGACGATGACGATGATGATGCTGCTGCTGCTGATGATGATGATGATGATGATGATGGTGATGATGATGATGGTGATGGTGATGCTGATGATGCTGCTGCTGCTGCTGCTTGCTTGATTAAGGATGATGATGATGATGAATGATGATGATGATGATGAGGAGGGGAGTGAGGAGGCGGAGGAGGAGAGGATGTATGAGGGAGGAGGACGAGGAGGGGGCAGGAGAGGAAGAGGAGGAGGGGCGGAGGAGGAGGATGAGGAGGAGGTACTGAGGAGGAGGAGGAGGAGGAGAAGGAGGAGGAGAGGGGGAGAGGAGAGGAAGTAGGAGGAGGAGGAGGAGAGGAGTAGGTAGGAGGAGGAGGAGAGGAAGAGGAGAGGAGGAGATGAGGAGGAGTGAGGAGGAGGAGGAGGAGGAGGACGAGGGAGGAGGTGGGGAGGAAGGAGGAGGAGGAGGAGCAGCAGCAGCAGCAGCAGCAGGAGGAGGAGGAGGTTCGCTGAGCCGGGTTAGGCGCCAAACGTTGTGGGAGGGCAGGGGATGTCCCTGGGGACGCCCCGCAGGACCCCAGGCAGCACAGCTTCTTCCGCATCGGCAGCGACGCGGCTGGCCGCGACGTCATTTACTCGTGCGCTGGGAGGGCCCTCAATAAGAATTGCGAGGACGGGATGGCATCCTCCTCCTCCTCCTCCTGCTCCTCCTCCTCGCCCTCCTTGAAATAGCCTCCTCCTGCTCGGCAATTGGCCTCCGCCCTCGTCGTGAAAATATTGGTTCGAACAAAAGAGTAGCTGCGAGGACGGGATGAAACATATGGCCCTGGAGCTCGAGAGGATGTTCCGCGGCAGCAGCTCGCCTGGGCAGGAGCGGGGTTCGGGGAGGGGCTCCGGGAGAGGGGATGGCTCCCTTCTGCTGCTCCTCCTCCTCGCTCCTCCTCATCGCCTTTCCTTCTCCTTCTCCTCCTCCTCCTTCTCCTTCTTTCGCGTCGGTCGGACTTCAATCGGCCAGATTGTCCTTCTTCTTATCCTCCTACCCCTCCTCCACTTATTCATCGGTCCTCGTCATCGTTCCTCTTCGCTCCTCCTGATCGCTTCTCATCGCTCCTCCTCCCCCCTCTCCCTTTCCGCTTCCACCTCCTCTTCATCATAATCACCATTATCATCAGCATCCTCATCATCAACATCATATTACTACTTTTATCCATCATTGTACAGCTTATTATCATTATTTGTTATCACGCTTACTATTATCATTATTGTTATTGTTGTGGTTATTTTTATTATTATAAGTATCACCAGTTGTTGTTAGTACGTTTGTTATGCTTTTCAATTTGATTTGTTCTTATCGTAATGATAGTACTATTAATTCCATCGCTATTATTACCAGTCATGCTCGTACAGCTGTGGTAAGTGTTAAGTACTAGTAAAGCTACTCGTATCATCACGACTCTTCTCATTCTCATTACTGTCATCATCATCACCAACAGCATCGTCATTACCATCATAATCATCACCATCATCACCATCACCACCACCATCGCCACCACCAACACCATCACCATCACCATCACCATCGCCATCACCATCACCATCACCACCATCATCACCATCATCAGCATCATCACCATCGTCAGCATCACCAGCATCATCACCATCATCATCTTCAACGCCATCATCTACGCCATCATCAACGCCAGCATCAACATCATCGCTTCTTGTTCCACACTTTTGATGCCCCACCTCCTCCCCCTTCTCGGGCGGTGGAATGGGGAGGGGATGGATGGGAAAGGAGGGGGAGAGGGGGAAGGACGGAGGGATGGAGAGGCGGATTGGGATTAAAGGGCAGATGGGGTGGGGTAGGGAGGACGGAGGGATGGAGAGGCGGATTGGGATGGAAGGGCTGAAGGGATGGAGGGCAGGAGGGCATGGAGGGGCGAATCGGGATGGGTGGGTGGGTGGAGTGATGA
>CAUYUJ010011354.1:0-23349 GCA_963575745.1 Prorocentrum cordatum | reverse complement strand
GCCTCCTCCGCGTCCGTTCGTTCGCAAGTTGGGGCGGACGCACGCAGCGGTCTGCGCCGAGGAGAGGGCATCCGAAGAGCATGGGGACGTCAGGGTGGCCCCAGGACGCCCGAGCAAGCCCCAGCCGCCGCGCCCAGGAGCGAATCCGCAGGCACACGTGCCCGTGGCAGACGAGCCACCGCGCTGGCGAAGTATGATCTGGGGCTTCCCTTCGAGCCCCCCCCCCCCCAGAAGGCCGTCACACTTGACATCCCTTGTCCCCAGTGCTCGAGGTCTCCTGGGGACAGTTTGGGCCGTCCTGTGGCTGTCTTGTGGGCCGTCGTAGGGATCCACTGCGGCCCTATTGGGCCGACTTGGATCCGTGAAGCTGTTGCAGACGTCAAGCGTCAGGGTAAGTAGCGAGGAAGTCTCCTGCGAAAGGCCTGGTCCGCCCTACGGACACGTCTGGAGGTGAGACAGAAAGGAGTTACTCAAACGGGGCTAGGGCGAGGATAAATCGTGCCAGAGCGTTCCTGCACGCTCTCAGAGCGTCCCAGAACGCTCTGAGAAGGCCGCGGCGCCCGAGACATCCTCCAGAGCCTGCGGATCTCAGAGATTCTCGATTCATCCTCACCGGATGTCATCCTCGTCCTGGCTTCTTTCTAGTTCGTTATACGTAGAGGGGGATGCGGATGGAGAAGGAGGAAGAGCAGCAGGAGGAGGCGGAGGAGGAGGAGGTCGAGCGAGAGGGAGGAGGAGGAGGAGGAGGAGGAGGAGGAGGAGGAGGTGGAGGAGGAGGAGGAGGAGGAGGGAGGAGAGAGAAGGAGGAGGAGGAGGAGGAGGTGGAGGAGAAGGAGGAGGACGAGGAGGGAGGTCGAGTGGGAGGTCGAGGACGAGGTGACGAGGAGGTGGAGGAGGTCGAACGGGGAGGAGGAGAGGAGGTCGAGGAGGTGGAGAGGAATAGGAGGAGGAGGAGGAAGAGGAGAGGAGGAGGAGCAGGAGGTGGAGGAGGAGAGGCAGGGAGGAGGGCGAGGAGGAGGACGGAGGAGGTGGAGGAGTGAGGAGGAGAAGGAGTGAGGGCTCTCAGGAGGCTCCCAGTTTTGATGGGCCTAGGCCCCCGAGGGGGTCCCCAGGGGAAGGCCGGCGGGGGCGGGCTTGGCTCGGTCGGCGCCTTCCGCTCGGCCGCTCGGGCCCTCGCAGGGTCACCGCTCGAGTTCGACCACGCACCGGGGAGTGGGTGTTAGTCAGGCGATCGCAAAGCAGGTCCTCCGCTTCCGCCACATCCTCCGCTGCCTGGCGCCTCCTCCGCCTCCTCTTCTCTCTGTCCTCGCTCTCCTCCCTCTCCTCCTCCTCCTCCTCCTGCTCCTCCTCCTCCTCCTCCTCCTTCATCCTCCTTCTCCTCCTCCTCCTCTCCTCCTCTCCTCCTCCTTCCTTCGCCTCCTCCTCCTCCTCCTCCTCCTCCTTCCACCTCTCCTCCCTCTCCTTCCTCTCTCCCTTCTTCCTCTTCCTCACTCATGTCTCCTCCGCTCCTCCATCTGATTCCTCCTCCTTCTCCTCCTCCCTCTCCTCCTCCTATTCCTCCTCTCCCTCCTCTTCCTCCTCCTGCTTCTTCCTCCTTCTCCTCCTCTCCATCATCTTCCTCTTCCTCGTCCTCCTCCTCTTCCTCCTCCTTCTGCCTTCTCTCTCTCACTCCTACCCCACTTACTCACTCCTTCCCTCCTCCTTCCTCCTCCTCACTCCCCTCTCCTCTCCCTTACGGCCTCCTCCTCCTCCTCCTCCTCCTCCTCCCCCTCCTCCTTCTCCTCCTCCCTCTCCCACTATGAACCGATTCTAGCCCACCGGCACCGGCACCGGCACCGGCACCGGCACCGCGGCACCGGCACCGCGGCACCGGCACCGGCACCGGCACCGGCACCGGCACCGGCACCGGCACGGGCACCAGCGCCGCCCAGAGGTTGCGTGCATCCCAAATCGGGATGCATGTTGTTGCGCTTTGTGTACGCATCCCAAAAGCATTACAACATAAACATTGCATCCCGTTCCATCCACATGATCATGTATCATCGCCATTCAAGATAGCATTAAGACAAAGTGTGGTGATATCTCAAGCGAGGGCCATATTTACATAGCGTAGGACTGGCCATGGCGATGTTTCATGCGATGATCGCGGTTCATGCAACGTTTGGATGGGAAACAACACGGGACCCCCCTTGATTCGCAAGGTTTGGGGCTTAGGGCGCGAAGCGCAAAGGATAGGAGGCGGAGGGATATAGGACATGCTTGCATGTTCCCAGGATTCGGCGCAGGACCTTATTTCAAACCACATCCTATCAGCCTCGTGTACAACTCATGCAGAGAGCACAAGGCGTGATCGCACGCGAGACTTTCTCACGGGAGCCGTCGGAAGCAATAGCGTGATTCAATGTGATCGACACGCTTTGTAAACTCACAGTGTCGTGCCCAAAACACCCAAACGCATTCGGCTGATGGTGCATTGTGTTGCAACATCTGTGATGTGCGGGGTGAACCCTGTGCGATTGAGCAACGGCAGGGTCGCAACACTTAATGAGCATGCGCTCCCCTGTGAGAAAAAAACAAAAAAACGAACGCAACAACCGCACCCCATGAAAGGGCACCCTCGTTGAGGATGATCACCCTGCCCCTCTTCCCTCATCCCCGAACATATGGGGCCAATCGGCCCCTTGGGAATCCGAGGGTCGAGCCGTAATGGGAACAGAAACATACGCGAACATCGATGGATCGGATTGTTGTACATATTGGCGATTGCGTGGCGGCAGGTCGGCGCTGGCCTGGCGGAGACTCGTCGTATTCGCCCTTTTTTGTGATCGTCCAATTCCGTGTATTCCTTTTCCCTCCCTCTCGGCCTCATCTTGCTGCTGCTGCTGCTGCTGCTCCTCCCCTCCTCCTCCTCCTCCTCCTCCTCCTCATCCTCCTCCTCCTCATCCTCCTCATCCTCCTCCTCCTCCTCATCCTCCTCATCCTCCTCATCCTTGTCCTCTTTCTCATCCTCCCCCCCCTCCTCATCCCCCTCCCCACCCTATTCTCGGAGAAGGGTAACTAGACATTGGGAACTTAAAATCTACCTCAAAGGGTCGAAACCCTTGCGTTGGGCATCGCGCCAGTTTTCCGAGCGTCGACAGGCCGTGACGAAGAAGAGACCCCACCGAGCCGAACATTGTCACAGTCACTCATCTCCGTTATGGCCTTCCTCGAAATCCAGAGCCTACCTTATGACCAATTCCCATTCTTCGTCAAGGAACCCGTTAAGAATCGGTGTGCCGTTTTTTTTATGCAGCGGGCCCGAAACCCCTGAGCGATACCACCAGGAAACGTGCCAGCCTTTTTGTTGACAGCACGTGCATCCACTCGTATACGTGAGCGAACCATGCGGGTGGTCAATCGGGATTGCGTCGTCAGTAGTTCTGGCCACCCCTGGAGGGGTTGAGGAGGAGAAGAGGGAGGAGGGGAAGGAAGATAATGAGCAAGAAGAGGAGGAGAGGAGGAGGAAGAGATCGAGGAGGAGGAGGAGGAGGAGGAGGAGGAGGAAGGGGAGGGAGGAACAGGAGGAGGAGGAGGAGGAGGAGGAGGAAGAGGGAGTATCACCTGCCCGACAGAGATGCGAAGCTTTCTGTCGAGCGCGGCCACGTACGCCCTCTTGCAAGTGTTTGCCATCCGCCGCATACTGAGAGCCATCTCATGTAGGGGGGAGGGGTTAATTGGGGGTGGGTGGGCTGTGAGGAGTTGCGAAGGTGGGTAGGTGGGTCCTTCGGGCGGGGATTCAACCTCAGGGCTTGTTTTTGGGGGGCGGTTGGGACGACAGCATTCCATCGGCGGTGTCCTGAATTGGTGGTGAGGTTGGTGGGCGTCGGGGCTGTGGCAGGTGACAGTCGGCGTATGCGGGCACCGGCTCGTCGCGATCGTCATCGATGCGAGGCTGGATCCATGACACCAGCAACCCCGCCCCCACGCCCAGAATTGGCCACGCGCCATCGTGAGCAAACCCTCGGGATCGGTTGGTTGCAGCTTGCACGGTTGTTGTGCTTGAGTTGGTCCAACATTTCGTTCCTCCTCCTCCTCCTCCTCATCATCATCATCATCATCATCATCATCATCTTTCCCTGCCTCCTCCTCCTCCTCGTCCTCGCCTCCTCCTCGTTCGCGTTTCCCTGTCAGTCTCTGCCCATCCTTCCCTTCCCTCCCCGCTCCCTCCACCCTCGCCCACCATCGTCCTCTATCCACTCTCGTCTGATCCCACCCCTCCACGAGCCGTTCGCTTCAACTGTCTGGTTGGTCGCGTACGACCCCCGTCGCCGATGTCATCACCAACGTCTTTGCGATGACGGTGGCGATGCATGTGACATCAGCGGCGCGGGGTCATACACGAACGACGCGATTGTCAAAGCGAACGGGTGTCAACGTGGAGCGCGACCTCATCTCGGAGCTGTTCGTTACCAAACTCGGCGGGACGGGGGGAGTGAGGAGACAGGGGAGAAGGGGTGCTACTTGTTTCTTGTGGTTTGTGTCTATAGCTCTCTCTCTCTCTCTCTCTCCCTCTCTCTCTCTCTCTCGCTCGCTCTCTCTCTCTCTCTCTCTTTATCTCTCTCTCTCTCTATCTTTCTTTCTTTCTCTCTCTCTCTCTCTCTCTCTCTCTCTCTCTCTTTTGCACAAGTGAAGTGCGGGGATCGGCCCTCCAGCTAGGGTCGAGATGGAGCCGACCGATGCGAGTCCACGCCTCGCGCCGAGCGAATTGGCACAATTAAAAGGCGTGTGCGGGGTTCCCTGTTTATCTTGCTTGCTTGCCCCACCTTCTTCCCGCATCCCATCCATTGTTCGTTGGGCCCACGCCAGAATTAAAACTGCTTGCGAACAGCTCGCAGCTGCGAAACTGCAACGCGTGCAACGGCCTTGCAAAACTTGCGCGGGTAAGCTGACGATTGCTTCAGCGCACCCTTGTTGCCGTTGAAAACGTGCGTGCGATACCACCCTGTGCTCGAAACCTTTGGTTTCGGATGCTTTGCCATCAATCGCTTGCTCGACTTAGGCATGGAACGGCGGGCTTCGGACTTGTTCCGAACAAGAGGCTTAAACGCACCAGGCTCTAGAGTGCCCCACAGTTCCAGCGGTTTCATCGAGCTTCCCCCAAAGGCCCCCATGCAGGTGACCACTCGGGACATCTGATTGCGCAGCACCTCGGTCACACCTGGAGCTTTGAAGAGCAAACTGTTCAGCGGCTGTTCGACGATGATCTTCACGCCCCTCGTCGCCGCGATGCTGGTCATCACGGACCTCTGGAGCGCCGTTGAATATACAATCCCGTGACCGTCCCCCATGAATTCCCAGGGGCGCCGAATCCAAAACCTCTCGGGAGAGGGGCCCCAAGAAAAGCAATCGCCGTTCGCGCGGTGGGATCAGGGCCCGACCGGCTCCCCCTGAAAAATTACATTGGGCATTGGGTATCCTCATTGCCTCCCCCCGCCACCATACTAGCTTGCCTCCTCCCGCTGCCTTATGGTTCCTCCTCCATTCCTCCGCTACCACTCCTATCTTCAACACGGGTGAGTTCATAATCCCGCTGACAGCAGCACGGCGCACCAATTGGCCTCGGAGACGTCTTGTCGGTCTGTCGTGCCAAGAGGGTTGACGAGACTGCGACGCGTGTACCGACGCGTCATACATATCCACGTCGAGCACTGTGGTGCGGCCCAGCACAGGCCGTTCTCCACAACGCTGGCAAGCACCCACAACAAGTACAGAGCACCAACGAGAGTGCACCTCAGGTGAGACTTGAACAGACGGCGGAGCACGCGATCGGGAGGACGCCCCTGCAATGCCAGTGTTTTGTGGCCCCGATCGTGATCGCGACGGGCTGGATTTCTCAGGGGGCGTCCTTCTGGTCGCGCTTTCTGCCATCCGATCAGTCCCTCGGCGAGGTCGCGCTCCCGCGTCGGGAGGCTTAAAAACTCATACCCCCGATTCCCTCGACCGACCTTCCCTCCGCACCTCCCCTCGCCCACCCCCTCCTCAGTATCTCATGTGTTTCGACTCCCGCCAAACGTTTATTCAGCGATCGGCATTTAGGGCCCGTGCGAATTCTGCCAGGGATAGTCACATCGATCGAAAGAGAACGATATGTGTCCACGTTCACGAGCAGCCCTGGTGATGCCACCAGATCCCGAATAAACTTCGAACACAGCGGTGGTCCTGGGAACGATGTCGATCACTCTGAGGAACGTTGACATCAGGACCTGCATCGACAAGATTGGAGAGCACGTCGAAAGATCGGCTGGAACGCCCGAGTCCATGAGGGCACGTCCTTGAGATGATGCCCACGCGAACCCATCTGCACAAAAAGGAACGCTCTCGGCCTTGACCGCCTGCGCATGTTTGCACACGAGCAGCGCCAGCAGCGCTACCACCCAGCCAGCAGCGGAAGCCATGGCCCCTGCGAAGCAAGGGACCTGTTGGACATGCGGCCCATCAAATCTATCAGCCGATGAACACGCAACGGGAACGACCTGCGATGGCAGAATTGCGCCACCGATCTGAGGGCCCTGTTCAAGCCCTCGTCAGCAAAACAGTTGTACAACTTTGGCGACCCGTGGACCGGCATCCTTCTCGGAAAAGAAAAACTATATGACTCCTCTGGCTCCTCCCCCTTACCCCCCTACCTCTCCCTCCATGCTCTCCTGATCAGTCCTTCCGCGGTCGCCTTCCTCGAGCGCCCCGTGGCTTCAGTGATCCCCGTGGGGAGGTCAGCGTAGTGAATAATATCCGAGTGGCTGACTGCCGATCCGACCCCCGCCTCGAAAGAGGGAAACAGATGCTGACGAGGAGGCGAGGGAAGATGGGCACGAAGACGGTGGAGGTGGACGACGAGGCAGACGAGTGCGAGGACACGGGCGGAGGGGAATCCGACAGGAAGACTAAATTGAGGACGACGGTTATCCCCAGGGTCCTGTGAATGAGATGGCACATCAAGTGATGCTTCGGGGTGAGCCCAATGCCAGCTGATTGTGCGCAAGCCATGTGTAAGTCCAACTGATTGCGAATGATGTGCATTTCCCCCTTCGTGGGCACGACGCTGACAGATTTCAGAGCATCTGCTAGTTTGACCAGGGCGTGTCCAGCGCCCATCAAGGGACATCCAAAGATTGAGGCGCCGCCGTGCTTCTCCAAACTGTACACAGCGAAGGGCAGGAGCGTTGAGCACTCTGCTGCCTTCAGGCTCATGTGAGCCCCAGGGTGGCGAGGGTCCTATATTGAATCAGAAGACACCCCAGAAATGTCATCGCCAACGTCACTGCGAGGACATTGGCGATGACATTTGTACCAGTCACTGTAAAAACACATGCTTTCGCCTCATTGGGTGGGGCCAGCGGGATAAACCGGGCACGCGCGACAACGTGCAGGTCGCACAGGGTTGGGCAGGGGCCACCGTGGCTCCTCAACTTTCTCATCATCGCCCTCATCATTTGTGTGTGCTGCTATCCTCCACTGCCCTCCTCATCATCATCGTCATCTTCCTCATCCTCCTCCTCATCCTCATCGTCATCATCATCCTCGTCCTCCCCCCTCCTCCTCCCCCTCATACCGCTCATCGTTTACTACCAACAGCTTCGATCACATCTCCCCTCGGTCCTCCTCCTCTTCGTCCCCCGCGCGTGACTTCGCATGTCACCGCTGGGCATGCAAGACGAACTCTCGGCAAGGTAATCGCACCGCGGCTGCCAGGACGGGAGACAGAGCGGATGCGGGTAAATGGGGGCGCGAGCAGAAGGAGAGGAGGAGGGGGAGTGAGTAGGAGAAAGGGTTGGAGTAGGATGAGGAGCAGGTGGAGGAGGATGATGATGATCATGAATAATACTTTATGTTGATGTTAGCAGGCATTGCCGTGCGCGGTTACCCTGCCAAGCACGTCAGATTTCTATATGACCCGTGCGGTTTAGCCTTCCAAGTCCTGTAAGTTGTGCTTCAAGCGTTTGCCCATCATCTTGAGCGTGAACCCCGTGACGCGCCTATCGAGGGGGATGTCATGCTCGTGCTGCCACCTGTCCAGCTCGGCCTTGATGTGCCTGGCGCCCACGTCCAGGACTCGATCGATGTCTCCAACCAGGCCAAGCGGATTCATGAGCAGCACGCGCCACATGGCACACGAAATGAACCGCATCATCGGTCCGAGATAGATTGTGTGCAGGCTGTCGACCGCCAGCGATTCATGCGGCGACGACAGAAGAAGTGTACTGAACAAAGGGCAGCGGTGATTCACCGCGTCAATGACCTTCCCCTGGTCGCCCTTCCTCGCGCGCCACATCACGACATTCGCGGGGAGCTCGAGCGTCTCAAGACCAGCGATATCCACCAGACGCCCCCTCGGTTCAAGACGATCGCCACTCTCGATCTTTGTGCCATTGATCGTGGCCTCTCTAAACACGACTCGACCGCCGATGTACTTGCCGCCGTCGTCCCACCTGAGATGTCGCAGGATGGCAGCTCTGTCCTCCTCGTGCCTCAGGTGGATGGTCACCTCGCACTTGCGACAATCGGCGTCGTAGTCATCATGGCCTTTTAATAGCCAATCTGGTCCATCCTCTCTCCCGAGCTGCGAGTTGAGGTCGTGTAGGTCGTGCTTGCAACATCTGCAGAATTGGCATGGAGCGAACTTGCTATTCCAGGTGCTCAGGCCGAGCACCGTTGCGTGCTCGGCCCAGTCCCCTTTTACCCACAAGAGGAACGCTTTGCGGGTCAAGGGCGTGCCCTGGCCGCCACGAGGGACATCGCCATGGCCGAACGGCAGCTCGTCGTGCCGCCCCGTCGGCCGTTGGCCAAGGGCGAGGCTCGCGAGCTGCCACTCAATGGCCCGCAAAATTGGGTAGTACGCGCAATGAGCTCGGCACCCGCATGCGCACTCGTCAGACGAGCGCACGGCCGCCAGGAAGTGGCGTCGATTCGTTAATAAGTTGATGGCCCAAATCCCCGTTACTGACTCCTGCCGACCAGCCGCGGCGCTGTTGATGTAGGCGACCCCGTCGACGTACACAGCTAGTGGAAGAGGCTGTGCCTCTCCGCGCAAGCGGGCGTCCCGAACCTGAGGCTTGTTCCTATACACGGGCGTGTCCAGCACACATGCGTCTCGATCGTCTGGTCGAGCGTTCAAGGTTGCTAATATTGACGGGTCCGATCGGCACTCCTCCTCGAGGCTCTCCCACAAGCACCGCATCGGGACAGCGACAGAGCTCCGAACGGTCGATTTCCCCACGCACATGGGAGCATCGATGCACAGCATCTCCCCACCAATCGGTAGTACTCTGTCGAGGTGACTTTGGAAAGCGCCTGTTTGAGAGTCTGGGCTCAGTGCGTACATCCCAAACGCGGCCCCTGGCACCTCGGCCTTGTCGCAGTGCCAGCAAGCGGTACAGAAATCTTTCGCCGACATCTTGCAGCTTCCGTATAGCTGCAAGAAGTGGCGCAACAAGTCGGCCCCTGCTGTGCGCGCCGCCCCCGAGCTCGGCCTCCAGTTCCTGGGCCCAACTCGCGGCGGCGAGCGCGTGCGGCGGGGGGCGCCGTGCGGCTTGGGAGGCGGAGGCGCTGCCATTGCGCACGGGCAGAGGCGCGCCTGCAAGGCGGCTTGGCACTCGCTCTACAAAAAGATACGAGTATTGAGGCGGATGGAGGAGGGGGGGGCAGCGGGGGAGGGGGCGCACGGAGGCCAGGGGTAGGAGCGGGGGCAGGAAGCGGGAGAGGTGAATCAGAAGAGGGATAGTGCGAGCACACGTCACGCCAGGAAAAACGGGGTGTCATTGCGCGGAAGGCAGAAGCACATTAATCATGTGCGTCATCCTGGTCACATAATCAGATTGGATGTCATTCCCTGGAGCACTCGCGACGATCAGAGCTTGGATTTCCCTCGTCTGGTAAACGAGAGCTGGCTTCAATCCCTAATCACCATATCCACCGCATCGTGTTGTTCCTCCCTCCCTCCATCCATCCCGTCCGCGTTCCATCCTTCCCTCGCGCTATCTACATCGTTCCTTCACCTCACAACCATCCCTCCCTCCTTCGATCCCTCAGCACCCCCATCATCATTATCATCGTCATCCTCGTTCCCACGCGTCGTCCTCCTCAGGCTCCATCTCCCTCCATCATCATCCTCATCATAAGCATCGCCCAAATACCTTCGCTATCCATCTGATGCGAGCCATATGACGTCTGCCCTGGGCCAGCGTGAATGTCAATCCCTGGGGCTCTCCCGAATCAGTCTGGACCAACTCCCCAGGGCGGGCTGGGGGGATATGGGGGGTGATGGAGGGCTCCCTATTGTTGCCGCTTGCAGGTGCGAGCGACATACGAGATCTCGCCAGTCGACTCAGCGAGGCCGACGCCGATGCCGCCAGACCCCGAGTGCTATCCTCCACGCGCGCGAGCTGATTGCCTGACGAGTAGTAGCACTCACACGTTACGTTTCACGAGCTGCAGACATGGGCAGCACACAGCCTGGGCCACCATGAGTTACCACGAATGACCGTCGCAAGCGTTGGTAGCAGAGAGAGAGCGAGAAAGATAGAGATAGAGAGAGTGAGAGAGAAAGAAAGAGAGAGAGGATGTATGGACTGAAGGAGTGAACGATGGGAGGCGAGGGAGGAGAGGGCGTGCAGGGTCTGCAGAAGCGAGGGTACTCGAGGAGTAGTGGGGAACAAGGGCGCGAGGGTATGTTGCAGGACGTAGCTGCGGGGAGGAATGGCAAAATGGACTGACCGTTAAGGCTCTGCGGAACTCGACTGTGAGAGGGATAACGTCTTTAGTTAGGCAACCAACGTGGCATTAGGACAGGTTGGGTCGGCTGGTGCCGTGAGCGAGACAGACGGGGGGGGGCGAGGAAGCCTGCTGGGCGTACCCATTCACAGTGGAAGCAGCGACACAGATGCCAGCTCGAGCGGTCACTGCAATTTCTCAGACGCTACTTATCACAGTCGCTCTCCTGTCACCCTTCTCCGTGCTGCACTCGCATCCTCTTACGCTCGTGCTTGCTCACCACCGCTCCTCGGCATTGATGTCCCTGGCAATCCCGCCCCCCTCCCAGAACTATCTGACTCACTCCTCCCGCCAAGCCTACCCAGCTGATATACCTCAAACGTCTCTTGACGCTAGGATCGCGCCAGCCCCCGTTGCTCTGACACGGTCTGAGAAGCAGTGCGCTGCCTTCAAAATAGCTGGCCAGCGTCTCGCAAAACCAGATATTGCGCCATCCAGGCACACGCAAAGCAGCTGAAAAGTCACGCCGAGCGAAAACACCCTCTGGAATCGAGATACGATGCTGCCTGAGCATCCCTTACAGGGGTCGTCCAAATGTCACCGGGAACGTCATCGCGATGACATTTGCGATGACATCAAATGTCACCGGGTCTTTCCATGTGTTTTTACAGCTAAAATGAAATGTCATCGCAAATGTCACCGTCAGAATGTCATCGCAAATGTCACCGGGTGGTTGGTGGGTCATCGGGGTGTGATTTCGTTGATTTTCATGTTTTTTCCACACATGTCTGTCGATTCCCGCTTCGGGTCGTTCGATGCGCCTCTCGCGCAAGCGAACTCGCTCGGTCACCACTGGGCCCAGGCGTTACAGGTCGAGACAGCTGTGCCACTCCGCTGAACCCCCAGAAAGCTAGTGACAGTCGCCGCGTGGCCCGCCCAGAAGATCGCCTCCCCGAAATTGTTTACCCTGGAAATCTCGGGGAGCAGACGTTCAAACTCATGTATCTAGCGCCGAGACGACCCCTTGGTCTTCGGCTTGGCGACGCCCCTGCGCTGATCATAGCACCCAGAGAGGACCGTGCAGCAGCTCTGGATCTCATGGAGGGGCTGCTTCAACTTGACCAACTTCAGGATGCACTCCTCGTAATCGTCGCCCAGCTTGGCCTTGATGCCGCTGAATGGGACGGTCATGATCTGCGAGAGGATGGGGTCCGTCGCGAACTCGCTCTGCAGCTCAGCCATGACCTTCTTCATATTGAGGAGCTCCTCGTCGTTCGCCGCGAACTGCCACTTGGGCTGGCCACTGCTGATGGCGTGAATGATGTTCTGGGCCGTCGACGTGACCGTAGCGTAGAGCATCAGGTTCTCACGGGCCATATTCTCATTCGACTTCTTGGCTGGAGTCTGGCCAGTCTGACCAGCGCCGTCGCCCTGGCCCTCGGAGCGCACAGTGGTCTTCTCCTTCTTGGTGCGCTTGCCGTCTGGCTGCGCGGGCTCCCCCTCTGCACCAGCACCTCGCTTTCCAGCTTTGGGAGTCGGCTGCACCTCGGGCGTCACATTGGGCACATCGATGGGCGGCTGCTCGGGGGTCGGCACCGCGGGCGTCGGGGGAAGCGTAGGCTGAGCTGGCTGCTGTGCACTCGCAGTTGAGGTGTCCTCGGATTCCAACTAAAAAACCTTGTCGTCTCCACCACCGTCGTTCCCGCCACCGCCACCATCGCAATCGCCGTCGTCGCTACCTACGTCTCTACGTATCCCCCTCCCCTTCCGCGCCTTGCACCGCCCTCCGCCTGCCACCGTCTCCTCCTTCTCCTCGTCATCCTCATCCGCGTCCTCATCATCATCGTCCTCTTCCTCCCCTACTCCCCCCCTCCGCCGTCATCGTCCTTGGTCCCCGACCCTTTGTGCCCACAAGGTGGGCGAAGCGGAAATTTGCCCCGATCGGTTGAGTCCTCGATAGACGTGGCCCGCGCGCCCTGGGTCCACTCCTTGTGCAGCGTCCAAGACCTCGTAAATGTCGCGCTGAATCCCTGGCGGGTGGCCGCGACCCTCTCTGCCTCACTTCTCTGCCCCCCAGCGGTTGACTGACGAGAGAGGGGAGGCTGATCAGGAGGCAGAGGGGGCGAGAGTTGTTGGAGAAGGAGACGAATGATGAGGACGTGGGGGAGGAGGAGAAGGAGGAGGAGGAGGAGGAGGAGGAGGAGGAGGAGGAGGTAAGAGGATATGCAGCAGGAGAAGGAGGATGTGGAGAAGGAGGTAGAGGAACGACGGAGGAGGAGGAGAAGGAGGTAGAAGGAGGGGGAGGAGGTGGAGAAGGAGGAGGAGGTGGAGCAGGAGGTGAGACATTCATTCAAAAGCATGAGGATCCTGAAGGGAAGGCTCACGAAAGATGGGGGGCGATCGAGTTGCTGGGCCAGCAGAGGGGGATGCAGGATGTGCCTGGCTCACGTACAAGATGCGTACGCTCTCGAACATGTCGTCCCAATAGCACCACGGGGGGCCCATGATCACGCACTTCACGGCGTATCGAGTCGCCTGGGCTGGTGGCTGTTTTGTCCCCCACTAGGTCCCCCTGGCCCCTGGACCCACGACCGAACAGTTTCCTTGGTCTCCTGGTCCACGACTGGCCCCCGCGACCCCACCCAAGACGTTCTAAAGACCTGACCCCCTTGTGGCAGTTGGCCCCCATCGGCTGGCGTTGCAGAGGCCCAACGGGCCCCCGCCTTCCAGCCACGCCGCGCGGGCCAGCGACACGTAAACAGCGTTGGCGAAGTCCTTCCTCTCTTCCGTCTCGAGCTTGCTCTTCATTTTCTGAGAAGCGGGCGGAACAGCGACAAAGGTTTGGCTATCAGAGGTGAGACCGACTGCGACTCTGCAGGGTGGTTGCAGGGCCCGAGCGAGGGGGGAGGCGATGTGTAGCACCGACCTCGGGAGGAGACGACGGCAGGGGGAAGATGGAGGAGGACGACGGAGAAGGGGCAGGTGTGTGGTTGAGGGGGGAGTAGGTCGACGACCCAAAGTCAGCATCGCAGTCATCCCCCCTCTCATGCTCCTCACCCGTTTCCTCCTCGGACTCTTCCTCGCCGCTCATCGTGTTCTTCATATTCCTCCTCCTCCTCATTCTCCTCCTCCACCCCTCATCATCTGCCTCATCATCCTCCCCCTCCCTACCCTCAGTCCTCCTCCTCCTCCTCCTCCTCCTCCTCCTCATCCTCCTCCATTCGCCTCTCACCCCTCACCCATTCCTGCCCCCCGTCTGCACCCTCCTCCTCGATCATGAGTCACCTTCCTCATCCCCCCTCATGCATGATCCCACCTCTGCGTGTTTCACCTCTCCTCCTGTCCCCCCTCCACCTCATCCCCAGTTGCTTCCCCTCCCCGCTCACCCTCCTTCTTCTCCTTGCCATCCTCGTTGCCGCCCCCTGTGGTTCAAGGAGTAAGTTCGAGATCCAGCGTGCCTTGACGTCCTCGAACTCCATCTGGGCCCACCTCGAGCGGAACGCAGCCTTCCGCTCGTTCACCTTGGGCCCCCCGTGGATGCTATCATAGTCCCGCTTGAGGCTCGCATCGGCCTTGGTAGCTCGATCGAAGCGAGACCCTGCAGGTCCATCCCTGCCGTTGGACGGCACCTTCCAGCCGCCCTCGGCCACCTTGGACCAGAACTCGTACTCTTCCGCGACGGTCCCCTTGTTCTTGCCCATCTTGACGGTGCGCACTGTGCCCTGCACGGCGCCGCCCTCGCCGCCGCCTTCACCACCAGCACCATCATCCGTGCGAATCCCCCACTTCAGCGGGTTCGTCAGCTTGCCATCCTTGCTGATGTCTTGCGACAGTTGCTTCGAGACCTCCTCTCGAGTGCCGAAGCCCTTCGCGGACATGAGCCTCTGCACCTGCTCCGAGTTGAAGGCGGCCTCGATGGCGCTGTTGATCTTGACCGCATCACCGCTGGCGATCAAGTCCTGGCGGCGGGAGCAGTGCGGGCCGTGGGCGAGAACGAGAGAGAGAGAGCAGCAAAGCAGACGCCTCATCTTCATCTTCCCTCCCTCCCTACTCTCCCTCCCCACCCGCCCTCCCCAACCTCCCTCCCCTTCCTCCCTCTCCACCCTCCCTCCCTCAATACCCCCTCTCCCTTCCCTCCTTCTACCTCTTGTTCCATCCCTCACGTTCCTCCCCGTCCCCGTTATGGCCCTCCCAATGTTCATCCCTTCTTACCCGTGCCGCCACCTCCTTCTCCTCCGACCGCGACCATAATCGGCAACGCCGTCATTTCCACCGTCGCAACCGCTATCATGCGTAACTGTTGCCGTGGCAGAATCAGGAGTCATTCTCACCATGGTCATCGTTATCGCAGCCACCGTCGCCGTCGCCATCGTCAACGCCAGCTGATGCGCCAACCTCAGGCCGTGGCAATGACAACCGCGATCATCTTGCAAGTCGACTGCGCGACGACGAGGGGATTGCACGAAGGGCAAGGTGGAGGATCGAGGATCGAGGTGGGGAGCTCTGAAGGTGCAGGTCACTAGGACAAGTGATATACGTGCACGTGTGTTGCTTCATGTTTTTCTTGGCTCCGCAACTCATCCGAAGACATCATCCTCTGGAATCCCCTCATCATCAGACGAGGCGGGCGGCTTCCTAGAAGCACTGGCAGGCGCTGCGGGCTTCTCGGCTGGTGCGGTGGTCGCCTGCCCTGGCGGCGCGTGTGGCTCAGCGGGCAGGCGCTCGATCCCCGTCGGCTTGGCCTGTGCCTTGCCAGCGGGCTCGGGAACGGGCGAGGCTGGCGCCGTGCTGGCCTGGGGCTGGGCCTTGCCGCCTGCCTTGCTCTTGGCCTTGGGCTTCGGCGCGGGCGTCACCTTGGTGTCAAGATCCTCCTCGCTGCTGTCCTCGCCCCCGCTCTTCTCTGTCTGGTTGTCTGCTGCCGACGGCCTCTTCAACACCACGGGGGACGCCGCCGGCTTCTTCGTGGGCTGGCTCTCCGGCTCCTCTTCCTCGTCCTCGCTGATGTCGTGCTTGCCCTCCTCGGTTTCCTCCTGGTCGTCGCTACCCTTGTCCTCGTCTTCCTCCGCCTCATCCCCGTGGTCGCTGGCCTTGCCCTCGCGCTCCGACGGCTCGTCGCCCTCCCCCTGCGCCGCGGAGGGTCTCTTCAAGCACGCGGCGCTGGGCCTCTTGAAGACACTCGCCCTCCCCTCCTTCCGATTCACTTTGAGCCACTCCGCCTTCTTCGCCTCGAGCGCGGCCTTGTCGAGAGTGCCAGCAGCATACTCCTGCGTAATGGCAGCGAAAAAAGATTTCGCCGCCTCGATGTCACGGAAACCTTGAAGTTGGCTCACTTGTTTGCCAGTGCTCTTTAGAATCTGCAACCACTGGCCACGGGATCTATGATGCACCACCACGCACTTTACATCACAATCTTCTGCGGGATCCTTGAGTTTGACAAGCACGTGTTGACCAGGTTTCGATTCTTGTTGTACTTCGGCAGCTACAGTTCCTGGGATCTCCCACCGCATGCCATCTGGCCAAATTGCGACAAGCTCTGGAACATCTGGCTCACACTGTGTCCTGGCGTATTCTGGGGTGTTGGGGCCTGCTCTGTGGATTCGCCACGCTGCCTACTGGAGCCAATCCAGAACGTTTCCGCCTCTCCACTTCCTCACCCCAGTCCACCGCCTCTCTCATCCTGCTCGTCGGTCTTGCCCGCAGCCTTCCACCCGTTGCTCGTCTCTTCCTCCGCTGTTCCCCCCATCTCCGCCCAGGCCCAGAGCCGTTCTGGATTGGCCCCGCTGCCTGCATGCCCTCATCGTGTCCTAGCCTCCAGCCTCTCTCGACAGCAAGGACGTTCAAGCCAGCCGCCTCGCCGATCGTCTTAGCTTTCTTTTTTACAGGGGTGGCGGTCGCGCCGTCGGAGTCCTAGCGGTGGCAAGGATGAGCCAGCAAATGTCATCGCAAATGTCATCGCGATGACATTTGCGATGACATTTGCGGGTTCATCCTGTCCCCCCTTCGGCCTTCAGCCCCGATACATAGGAAAACCGTGTGGGGGTATACGCCAGGATTGCCCCGCCGATCCTCGTCCAGGAAACATTTTGCCCAGGAGCTCGCCCTTGCGGAGAGCACGCGGATATGACCGTAGGAGCGCTCGGGAATCGATCGCGTCGAATCATTCGAAAGGCTGACGCCGTTCCCGCCGAATCGCTGACTCGAATCGAAGGTGACCGCTCGAGCAGCCTCTCAGGCCGCAGCACCGCTTGGGCGACGTGTCGCAACATGTTGCGGAGCTCCTTGGCCTTATCCACGGCCCAACCCGCTGCGTCGCTGGCCATGTGCCAGTCGGACTCGTGCTTCTGAGCCACTTTCATGAGCGCCTCGACTGCCGACGACTGACTGATGGTGTTCGTGATCTCACGCGTGGCCTTGATCAGATCCGTCTGGGCCACGATCGCAGCGGAGTCCAACTCAGCATCGTGGCATCCCTTCGTGCTGTACGAGAATTGATCTGGGCTCTGCAAGCGATCAGCAATGAGGGGGGGGGGGCGAAGTCGTATCAACTGGCCAGAACCGACGTCACCCCCACAACTAAATACTACTCAGCCCCCTGTGCCCCCCCCCTCGTTGCTGATACGCAAATTGATGTGGTAGTGCCACGCCTGTGCGAGCGCCTTCACTAGCGCTCGATCCTGCGCCATGCTAGCGCTGGAGCCGAAACCCTACGGAGACGGCACATGCCGAATACGAAACCGCCTGGTACATCCCCACGATCTGTAACAGCTGACGGGTCAATATGATCCTCTAGCAATGATTGAGACCAGGATGGGGAATGATGAGGATAATGAGACGGATGATGTGGAGGAGGGTGAGGGTGAGGGGGGGACAACAATGGAGAGAGCGAGATATACATAGAGAAATAGAGATACGCGGGAAGGGAGATGGACTTGACCTACCTAGCCTTTATATTGTCGACGGCTCCAAGATGGCTCCAACGTCCCCGACGGCTCCAAGATTTTCGACGGCTCCAAGATGGCTCAGACCCAAGCTTTCGGTGGAGGCTCTGCTTAACCAGTGGTTTGGATTGACCTGCCGATCCTCATCTTGCTTCTTTATGCTACTGCTGCTGCTGCTCCTCCTCATCTTCCTCATCCGCCTCCTCCCTCCCTCCCTCCCTCCCTCCCCCTTCCCTCCCTCCCTCCCTCCCTCCCTCCTTCGCCCCTCCTCACCCCCCGTGTCACCCTCCTTCTCCGTTTCCTCCTCCTCTTCCTCCTCCTCCTCTTCTTCTTCCTCCTCCCCCGCCTCCTCCTCCTCCTCCTCCTTCTCCTCCTCGCCCACTGGGTCCGATGACGGAAGAACGGCGGGGGGAGAGGAGGCGGCGGACGGTCCGTCACGCTCTCCAGCGCCGAGTCGGCGTCCTTGGCGAGCTTCTCGCGCTTGGGCGGGGTCAGCAAGTCCTGCCAAGGGCGGGGGGCGGAGTGCGAGGAGAATAAGCCGATGCAATAGGCGGGCTCAAATGCGCCCCCGCTCCCCCCCCCCGCCTCATCCTGCCTCGTCGTCGTCCTCTTCGTCCGCCTCCTCCTCCTCCTCCTCCTCCTCCTCCTCATCCTAACCTTCGTCTCCTCCTCCTCCTCCTCATCCTCCTCATCCTCCTCCTCATCATCTTCCTCCTCCCCCTCCTCCTCCTCCTCCTCCTCCATCTCTTCGTCAAAGCTCACATGGCCGAGCATTTCTCTCGCAGTCGCCTTCCCTGTGGCGAAACCGATTGCGAACGCTGCATTGCATGTCAGTTGGAGGTGGTGCATCTCCTCTCTATCCCTCGCTCCCTCTCTCTCTTGCTCTCCTCATTCGTTTCCTGTGTTTCGCACTCATCGGTCAGTTATCTGTCATCCATCGCATTGCCATCCTCATCTTCCTCATCGATGCGTCTCCTCATCGTCTTCATCCACCTCCCCTCCTCCTTCACCGTCACCTTCTCCTCCTCCTCCTCCTCCTCCTTCTCCTCCTCTTCCTCCTCCTCCTCCTCCTCCGCATCTTCCCCCTCCTCCTCCTCCTCCTCATCCTCCCCCCTCACCCTTCCAACAAATCCTCTTCCCCTGGCCAAGTACCCCTCGAGACCACCTTCCCACGCGAGGAGGGAGAGATCGCAACTTTCAGCAAGGCAGCGTCCTGGAAGCTGCCACCAGCCGCGGCATCAGCGCCTCCTGCACCGCTGCCCTGGGAATCCTGGCAGGGAATAACAGACGCTCGCATCGATGTCATCGCCAACGTCACCGCAGTGACATTGGCGATGACATCGAGGCGTGGGGCCACTAAAAATCTAATACTTGATAGTTAAATGTTTAATCATGATTTGCACCACGCGATCCTTCTTCGACACAGGCGTGCTCGGCACGGACGGCCTCGCGTGCGGGCAGGGTTCGATCGCGTCCGCCTCGGCCAGCGCTCTCGACATGAGATACTCGGCGGTCCGCACAGGTGGCCCCTCCGAAGCTGCTTTTAAATTCAAGCGCCCCTGAGCTGTCGAAGGAGCGGTCGACCTGTCAATTGGGCCGTCATGCCTCTCACCGCTCAAGGACCGCTTCGTCGCCTCCAGCAAGTCCGCCTCCAACTTCGCATTAGCCTCCTCGGCCTCCTTGGCGCTCCGCATCGACTCCCGAATGGCCTTCGCCGTCTGGTCATCCAAATCTGGCTTGGTCTGCTCCACCGCGACCGACTTCTTCTTCTCCTGCAGTGCGTCGCGATGCTGGCCAGGGTACGCAGGCTGCGCATCCTCCGACCATGCCGCCCACGCCGCAAGGCTGTCATCATCGGCAGGCTCACAATCAGAGATGATGTGTGTAGCATCGCCGTCGACCTCCGTGATCTCGCCATCGATGTCAGCCTCCGCTCTGTTCACCGGCTGCGGGATCATCTCGGGCACAGCGGGCGCTTGGGGCATGGGTGGCGCCTCGGGCGCAGCGAGCGCCTCGGGCACGGGTGGCGCCTCGTGCGCAGCGAGCGCCTCGGGCAAGGGCGGCGCCTCGGGCGCAGCGGGCGCCGCCTGGGGCGCCTCGCGCGGCGGCGCTGCCGCCGCCGCCGCAGGATCTGCAGGTGGAGCACGGGCGAAGGCCATCGAATCCTTGAGCTGCTGCACCAACTCCTCCTGCTGCTGCAGCTTCCTCAGGAGCTCGGCGTTCTCGTCGGCGCGGACGGCATCCATCCTGCGCATGTGCTCCTTCTCACGAAGCCACGCGTCACGATCGTTCTCAAGCACCTCACCATCAGGAGCAGCGCCTGCTTGAGAAGCTGGCACGGGGGGCGAATCCTGAATCTCAACGGGCGAAACGACGGGCTCGCTGGTCTCGGGGACGCTTCCAGCAGGCACTCCACCAGGCTGATATGGCACCGTCTGCGCATCAGGCGCAGAGTCTGAGGACAGCGACATGCCAGCACTCTTGTTCAATGCGAGGCCGATCGGGGTCTCCCACGCCTTGCGTGGAACGGCTTGCCAGCCAATCATCAAGCCTAAGCCCAAATGGCTATGCAAGGCGAGGGGGGTCAAAAGGATTCCTTCTCTGAGTTTCGTGTTGGTGTTTTCCTTCTGACCTTTTCGTTTCGCTCCTGCCCTTCGGTTCCTCCCAGTCCTCCTCTCTTTCCTTCTCCTCCTCCTCCTCCTCCTCCTCCTCCTCCTCCTCCTCGTCTTCCTCTTCTTCCTCCTCCTCCTCCTCCTCCTCCTCCTCCTCCTCCTCCTCCTCCTCCTCCTCCTCCCCCTCTTGTTCATCCTCCTCGTCATCCCTCATCCTTCCTACGTTTGCTGCCTGCCCCCTGGTCCGCTTCCTCTTCTGCGCTATGGGCAAGATATGGTGAGGCGATTCCACTCTCGGTTTATCCGCCTCCCTCTGCAGGGCATGTATCGTGCATTCATGCCCTCGACGACGAAAACCAATCAAATTTGCATACGCCATTTGAAAAGGAGCCACCATCCATCTATGTACAAGGAAGGTGTTAGGCCTTTGGGCGCGCGTATGTGTGTGTTTCTATGGTTTATCATTAAATGCGTAGTTAGTATAAACAACCATGAATGTTGCATCCCGTTGGGTGTTGAGCAAAACGTATGCATCCGAATTGTTGTTTATGCTGTTTTTATACTGGAGTGTTCATAAGCATCCCGTTTTGGGATGCATACAACCTCTGGGCGTCGCCGGCGCCAGCACCGGCACTGGCACCCGCACCCGCAACCACACCGGCACCAGCCCTGGCACCGGCACCGGCACCGGCACCGGCGCCGGCGCCAGCACTGGCACCGGATGAAAAACAGCATTGACATTGAACATCATGACATTTCCCAAACAGTGCTTGCACTTAGGGGGCCTTCTCTCTTCTTTCCCAGTATTAGCTGGGTCGTCTGAGGGGCGGTCTGGCGGCTCTCTCCTCCTCGCCGTTGCCGCCCTGTCGCCGCCCGTCGTCGTCTGGGCTTGAGGGGCGGTCTGGTTTTTCCGTCCTTGCCGTCGCCCCCCCTTGCTGCGTCGTCGCCGCCCGTCGTCTTGGCCTGAGGGTCGGTCTGGCGGTTCCTTGCTCGTTGCCGTCACCGTCCCGTCGCCGCCTCCTCGTCGCTGCCCTGTGCGCCCCCCCAGCGGTTGCAATCCAATCGGTTGCAAGCCAATCAAGTGCAAACCCAGCGGAATCGATTGCAGCCCAATCAATGGTAAAATCATGCAAACGCAGTTCCCCACATAAAAAAAATAACAGTTTCGTGGGACCCATGGGGTACGACAACATCAACACGAAGGAGAAGCTCATCGAACGAGTAAGTACGCACGAAAGGGCAGACGAAAGAAAGGAGGAGGGAGGACAGGTGCTCAGGAAACGAAGCCTTGTAAATAGTACGGGTTGTTGATACCCTCTTCGCTCTGGCGGGGCCCCGCTGGAAGGGGGGAGGCCTACGAAACCTGGTAAAGAGTAATGCTGTTCGCGACCCTCCTCGTTCAAACGAGTCCTCCTCCTCGTCCTCCTCCTCCTCGTCGTCCTGCTCCTCCTCGTCCTCCTCATCCTCGGCATCATCATCATCATTATCATCATCATCAGCATCATCATCATCATCACCAGCATCATCGTCGTCATCATCAGCATCATCAGCAGCATCGTCGTCACCCCGTCGTCGTCGTCATCATCAGCATCATCGTCATCATCATCAGTATCAACATCATCAACATCATCATCCTCATCGTCAGCATCATCGGCATCATCACAACCATCATCATCATCCTCATCATCATCATCAGCATCATCATCGCCAGCGTCATCGTCATCATCATCGTCGTCGTCGCCACCATCGTCATCAGCATCATCATCATCATCAGCATCGTCATCATCATCATCATCATCATCACCATTACCGTCCTTGGCATCATCATCGTCCGCATCGTCGTGGACGTCATGATCAGCATCATCGTCGTCATCATCATCAACAGCACCAGCAACGTCAGCATCAGCAGCAGCATCGTCATCATCACCAGCATCTGCATCATCATCTCCGTCGTCGTCGCCATCGTTGTCATCATCGTCATCATCATCATCGTCATCATCATCATCATCATCATCATCATCATCATCATCATCATCATCATCCTCATCATCATCATAATCACCGTTATCGCCATCGTCATCGTCCATCACCATTATCGCCATCGTCATCGTCATCGTCATCGTGAACAGCAGTTTAACCATCGTCATCACCATCATCATGATGAAGCCTTCCTCATCGCAGAACTCCCCCTCCTCCTCACCCTCCTCAGTGAGAGGAGTAGGACGTGAGATGGATAGGTAATGTTCTCCCCTCCTCCTCACCCATGTCAGTGGGAGGGGCACGAAACCATTTAAATAGTATGGGTTTCCGATACCCTCCTCGCTCAGACGGGGCCTCCATGGAGAGGTGGTAGGGGCACGAAACCATGTAAATAGCATGGGTTTCCGATACCCTCCTCGCTCAGGCGGGGCCTCCCTGGAGGGGTGGGAGGGGCACGAAACCATGTAAATAGTATGGGTTTCCGATACCCTCCTCGCTCAGTCAGGCGGGGCCTCCCTGCTGGAGGGGTGGGATACCCTCCTCGCTCAGGCGGGGCCTCCCTGGAGAGGTGGGAAGGGCACGAAACCATGTAAATAGTATGGGTTTCCGTTACCCTCCTCGCTCAGGCGGGGCTTCCCTGGAGGGGCGGGAGTGGCAATGCTGGGAGGCGGGAGGCGGGAGGGAGAAGGAGAGGATGTTCTGGGAAAACAAGAACCCGCACCAGCACCGGCCACCGGCGCCAGCACCGGCACCGGCACCGGCACCGGCACCGGCACCAGCACCGGCTACGGGCCACCGGCACCGGCACCGGCACCGGCACCGGCACCGGCACCGGCACCGCACCCGCACCGGCACCGGCACCGGCACCGGCACCGGCACCGGCACCGGCACCGGCACCGGCACCGGCACCGGCACCGGCACCGGCACCGGCACCGGCACCGGCACCGGCACCGGCACCGGCAACCGGCACCGGCACCGGCACCGGCACCAGCACCGGCACCGGCACCGGCACCGGCACCGGCACCGGCACCGGCACCGGCACCGGCAACCGGCACCGGCACCGGCACCGG
>CAUYUJ010011353.1:0-23356 GCA_963575745.1 Prorocentrum cordatum | reverse complement strand
TCCTTCTCCTCCTCCTCCTCCTCCTCCTCCTCCGCCTCCTCCTCCTCATGCTTCTCCTCCTCCGACGACGACTTATTGAAGCCTCCCGAGAGGGGTCCGCGCAGTTGGGGTCGGAGGATCACGCCGCATCGCCGATACATCGCAAGTGCATCGGCGATGTATCGGCAACGTCGGCGTGGAAAGTCGGGCCGTATTTCGAACCGCGTCGCCGATGCAGTGGCGGTGCGGCGCGATCCTCCGACCGCATCCACTCGGACCCCATCTGGGAGGCCTCAAGTGATTGCTGCACAACTCTTATTCTTGCTGCAACTCAACACAATTCAAACCCCAGGCGTCGTGGTGCATACTGGAAGCCCGGGCAGCCAGGTGGGAAAAACTTGCGCGCCACGCGTGGAGAAAAGCAGCAGCAAGAGCAGGGAGAGGGAGCACGCGGCAAGGAAGGAGGACGAACCAGGAGCAGCACGCAGAGGAGCAGGAGAGCGAGCGAGGCAAGGCGTGCCATCGACCGATCAGGCCCTGGGGTCCCCGGGACATCCCGCTGCTCCGCCTCCTCCACTGCGTGGGCTCTTGGAGGTCTGGACCGGCTGCTCCTCCTCGGTCGTTCTGCCCTCGGTCCCCAAGCCCGGCGCGAGCCCACGGAGGCCGACCGCGGCAAAACGCCGCCGGCGCCCCAGTCCTTGGGAGCGTCGGATCTCTGGGGAGGCTCCAGGCATTTGGAGTCCCGAGACGGTGCGGTGACAGACCGTGCGGTGCCCTCGACATCCCCCCAGACCTCGCCGCACGGTCCGTCCACACGCACGGTCTTGGGGCCCTGGAGGCCCCAGCCGCCCGAGACGTCCTCGGAGAAGGACCCGAGTCTTAGGTCGGACATGTCCCCCATACAGGGGAAAGTTTGATCGAAAAATAAAAAATCCTCAAACATGTCCAAAAATAGTCGGAAAAATACTCAAAGAATCGTCCGCCTATTAGTTTTAGATTCTTTTTGGATAGCCCCCCTGTAGAGGGACAAGCCCGACTTGACCCGAGTCCCAAAACCGTGCGGTGACCCCGAATCCCCGCCGACTCACTGCACGGTGTGGTCACCACCCCGTTGGGGGGGGCCCCCGACTCCTCCCCCTCCTCCTCCTCCTCCTCCTCCCCCCCCCCCCCCCTTCTTCCCCCCCCCCTCCTCCTCTCCTCCTCCTCCCCCTTCTCCTCCTCCTCCTCCTCCTCCTCCTCCCTCCTCCTCCTCCTCCTCCTCCTCAGTCCTCCTCCTCATCTCCTACTCCTCCTCCTCCTCCTTCCTCCTCCTCCTCCTCCTCCTCTCCTCTCCCTCTCCTCCTCTCCCTCCTTCCTCCCCTCCTCCCCTCCTCTCCTCCTCCTCCTCCTCCTTCCCTCCTCCTCCTTTGGAGGAACGCGCCCCGACCGGAGCCGCCGGGCGAGCCCGGCCGCGGCGACGGAGGGCCTCCCGGGAGGAGGCCCCAGAAGGGCGAAGGGCGTGGCGAGAGCCTCCCAGAGGGCCCCCCGAGACCGCGCGGCGGCCCCGAATCCCCGCCTATTAGTTTTAGACTATTTTTGGATACCCCTCCTGTAGAGGGACAAGCCCGACTTAACCCGAGTCCCAAGACCGCGCGGCGGCCCCGAATCCCCGCCGACTCCCCGCACGGTGTGGTCACCACCCCGTGTGGGGCCAGGAGGAGGCCCCAGAAGGGCGAAGGGCGAGGCGAGAGCCTCCCAGAAGGCCCCCCAAGACCGTGCGGCGGCCCCGAATCCCCGCCGACTCCCCGCACGGGGGCGTAAGACCTGGGTACAGGGGACTGGGAAATACCCGACGAGGTCATCAAAAAAAGGACGAGGCCGAGCCTGCATTTTGACGAGGCCTCCCGCTGCAGACATCCCACGAAACTCCTCCTCGTCAAAATCCGAGGCGCGGTCGTCAAAAAACGATGGCGAACCCGAGTCCTGGCAAAGCCGGGTCTTACGCTCCCCCGAACGGTATGGTCACCACCCCGTTTGGGGGCCCCCGAACGACACGTCATTAGAATGTGGCGTTCCTGCAGTGATCCGGGCAGGCGGCCAGCTGCTTGGAGGGAGGAGGGCTGCCTGTCGCTCGACGAAGGGGGCTTCAAAGCAAGAACACGTGGTTCTGCACAAGCTCGCAGTGCTGACACATGGCAAGACCCATCGGTCTTAGCATCACCACACGGTGTGGTCACCGCCCCGTTCGGGGGGCCCCCGACCAGGCGCGTGCCCCCCTCTGGGGCGGCTCGGGCGCCCCCCGGCGGCCTGCTTCCACACCGCGCCCCGCCGCGCGGGGCCGAGGTCGCGGCTCCACAGCTCCTCCAGGGCGAGGCCGAGGGGGAGGGGGGGGGCTCTGGCCGCTGCACTCTCCGCTCGGATGTACAGCTCCTCCTTCACGCCACCCCCAGACCCCTCGCGCTGTGAGAAAATCACGGCGGGAGGTGTTCTTCGCTATTCTCGGCCTCCGGGGGCCCTCGCCGGGCCCCGGGGCCGTCCAACAAACGATTCCGGATGGAAAACCGGTCCCGCCCGGGGAAGTGGTGCAGACCTCTGGGGGTCGACGTTGTGAAAAAATCACGACGTCGGGGGACTGGGCCAATCGCTGCATTGACAGCGCGCACGTTCTGTGCACCGTGCCTGCGACATTGTTTCGATCGCAACTAGCCCCTTCGTCTGCTGCTCGCGCCCGAGGATCCTCTGCGTCGCCGACCGGTAAAAAAAGGGAGGCGGGGGGCTGAACCTGGAGGCGGCGACATCCGAACCCTACCCGGGCCAACTATCGATTCTCATGAATCGACGGGAGACGGGGGTAGGGTTCGGATTTCGCCACGTGCTCGACGAATTCCGAACCCCACCCCAGCCGCCGACCGAGTTGCCCGAGGCGTTGATCCGCGAGGGCAGGGTGATCGGCAAATTTTCCACCACCACTGCCGTATGTAGGACGGGGGAGAAGGGAGGATGAGGAGGCCTTCCTCCTCCTCCTCCTCCTCCTCCTCCTCTCGCCTCATCCTCCGCCTCATCCTCCTCCTCCTCCTCCTCCTCCTCCTCCTCTCCTCCTCCTCCCCCTCCTCCTCCTCCTCCCCCTCCCCCTCCTCCTCCTCCCTCCCCTCCCTCTCCTACACATATGGCAGCGGTGGTGGACAACTGGCGCACGATCGGGCTCGCACTGCGCCACCGGGCCTGCAGATCTGGAGGCTCCGGAGGCCGCGAGAGGGGGAGGCTGGCCGTCGCACCCTCGCCGCGGTCGCGCAGCCTCGCCCGCGCGCGGCGGGGGGTCACCCAGTGCCGGGGGCGCGCAGACGTGGAGTAGCGTTAAGTCGGGCCTGTACCCCAAAACTAATAACAAAAAGTAATCAAAAAAAAGTCTGGGGACTATTTTTGATATATTTGTTGTTGCCTTTTTGGGGTATTTTGGGTATTTCTTGCATTTTTCGTCGAAAATCCCCCTGTAGGGGGACACGCCCGACATAAGATTAGCGATCTCATGGATCTGGCGCGCGGCCGCCAAATCCGCGGGTCGGGGGAGGTGCCCTCCCCAGAGTGCGGCCGGTGCCGCCTCGGACGGCGGCGGGAATCCGCGGTTTCCCATGGAAACGGGGCCCGTCGCTGATCCACGCCCCCTTGATCCATGTTTGCGATCGCCTGAGCTACGAGGGGTCACCCAGTGCACCCTCGCCATGGTCGCGCGGCTACCAGGGGTCACCCAGTGCACCCAGTGAACCCTCCTGGGCGAGGGGGGTGCGCGACCGAAGGGAGCGCGTCCGTGATCCCCGAGCAGGCCCAGAAGGCCTGAGGCGGGGCCCCAAGGACCCAAGAGGCCCAATCCCCAGTGCTCCCCCAGTGGATTCCCCAACATCTGGGGAAATACGGTAGGTTCGCGCGGCGTCGGCGCGCGCAAAGGTTTTTGACGCCGCGTCGATCGTTCAACCTTGAATCGATCGCGGCCCCGATCGTTCAATGTTGAATTCCGTCGGGTCCAATGGCGTCACCATGTCCCTCGGCCGCGTCGCAGAATTCAGCCTTGAACGCCTTCGCTGGCGTCGCCGGCGGGCCATTGCCGCACGAACCTACCGTACGCAGTCCCCCAGCTTGGTCGCAGTTTCGCTCGACAGGCGTTTCCATGTTTGCCAGGGTGAATTCTGATCATTAAATCAATGTGCAAGCTACGTGGTGCAAGCTCAGTGGCGAGAGATCCGGCAACGAGGCGGCAACGAAATGGAAACGAGGCGGCACCAACCAGGCACCAGCCGAAACCCCGACACGCCCACCCAGCGCACGAGGCGGCAACGAGGCGGCATCGAGGCGGCACCAGCCAACACCCCGACAATCCCACCCAGCGCACGAGGTGGCAACGAGGCGGCATCGAGGCGGCACCAACCAGGCCGCAGCTGACACCCCGACACACCCACCCAGCGCACAAAGCGGCATCGAGACGACAATGAGGCGGCACGGACGAGGCACCAGCCGACAACCCGACACCCCCACCCAGCGCAGGAGGCAGCAACGAGACGGCAACGAGGCGGCACGAACGAAGCATCAGCCGGAACGCCGACACACCCGTACAATTCATTAGCAACCCAAGTAAGAACCCCTAAATGCGAGCACTGTTTGGGGAAGAAGGCAGCGGCGGTAACTCAATTGCTAACATACGGCATCAACTCGCTGTGCGCTTCGAACGCACTCCGTTTCCTTGCAAAATAGAATAAAGCAATTGAATATACAGTGAACCGTGGTTAGGAAGCTTACGCTAAAACGAAATTCAATGTCTGCGCAATTGTTCTCCTGCAGCGAAAAGGCAAGGGGGGAACCAGAGATGGGATTGAGTGGTCGCAGAGGGAAAGGGTGGAGAGAGAGAGAGAGGTAAAAAAACAACCCTCAAATAAAGCGTGAGATATATATAGAGCGAGAGAAACAAAAAAAAACGATGGAAAAAGCACTAGACGGGAGACCAGGAGAGAAAGAGAGAGAGAGAGAGAGAGAAAAAAAAAAAAAGAGAGAGAGAGAGAGAGAGAACAAAAAAAAACTAGATGAGAGAGAGAGAGGGGGAGGGGGGGGGGGGGGGGGGGGGGGGAAAAACAAGGAGAAAAGTAGAGAGAAGCTCGGTGCGCTCGCGCCCGATCTGACATCCTGTCCCTCCCGCTCGCACCTTCCCCTTTGCGCTGACTGGATCTCCGTCTGCCGCCGCGCGTCGTAGCGGACCTCTACCTCAACAGGGACCCCCTTTTGTATCGCGCTGTGCGTCATCGGACGAGACGAGCTGCGCACACTGGAGGAGGAGGTGGCGGATGAGCAGGAGGAGGAGGAGGAGGAGGAGGGGGAGGAGGAGGAGGAGGAGGAGGAGGAGGAGGAGGAGGAGGTGGCGGACGAGCAGGAGGGCGGAGCAGGAGGCAGAGGGCGAGGACGGGGAGAGGGAGGAGGACGAGGGCAGAGACGGCAGCAGCAGGAGCTGGAGTGTACACCCTGCGAAATGCTTTAGAAATCATGGGTTAAGAAATTCATAGTCTCAGAATTTGAATAAAAACCCAGAACGTCTATTCAAATCTCAGGATCTACATTGAAACATTAAGGCTAAACGAGACTCTGGCCGAAAACTTGGGTTTTCTTAAGCATCGCCTAGAGTGTAGGGAGCGGAAGGAGCAGGAGGAGCAGGGGGCAGGAGGAGCGGAAAGGGCAACGACGAGGAGGAGGAGGACAGCGTGTAGGGAGTGGAGAGGACAGCGAGCGGAGAGAGGGGGGGCGACAACGACGAGGGGAAGGACGCGGATCCAACAGAGTGGCCCGCGCCAGGGCGAGAGAGCCCCACTCTGGAAGGACGGGAGCTGGCCAGGCTCCGATCCGAAGAGGAAGGCCCACGCTGCAGCGGGTGCTCCGGCTTTTGGGGGCCTGGACATTGGCACCAACACCAGCACAGGGGTTTGCCTCCACAGGGAGATGATGATCTTAGATTTCGGTGCTGGTGGTAATGTTTCGGTCACCTTGGAAGCCAGAATATTACCACCATCACCGAGATCGGGATCGTCTTCCCTCGGTGGAGGCACACCGCCGATCTTGGTGTTGGTGTCAATCTCTAGGACTGCTCTGGCTTGGAAGACCGAAAACGTCCCGAGGGTGCATGTAGGCGTACGATCAGACGCTGCGCGGAGAGGGCGGGAGGTCTTCCGGGCAGAGTCAGGGGAGGAAGTGGGAGTACTACTCAGGTTGAGTAATCCTCGAAGGAGAGGGAAAGAGAGAGAGCGAGAGAGAGAGAGAGAGTAAAAAGAAATGCAATATAAAATACACAAAATAGAGAGATGCTCAGGGAGAGCGAAAGTAACAGAGGGAGAGAGAGAGAGAGACACAGGTGGTGCAGGGACGGAGCTCCACCTCGCGACCCACTGCTCCCTCCCCCCTGCCCAACCTACCTCTCCCTCCCCGTCCCTCCCTCCCTCCGCCCCCTCCCCCTCCCGCCAGCCCTCCCCCATCCGTCTCCTCCGAGGTGGACGTATCGCACGCCAGTCTCCGCCAGTCCTGCCAGGGACGCGGGCGACACCGAGGCAGCGAGGGCGCGCGGCAGGAGCACCGCGCGAAGGCGAGGGGGGAGCGCGAGGGGGGCAGGGAGGTGGAGGGAGGAGGGAGGGAGGAGACGGGGTGGGGCGGTACTCGAGGAGGACGGGATGTGAGGGAGGGGACGCGTGGGATGATAGAGGAGGAGGAGGAGGAGGAGGAGGAGGAGGAGGAGGAGGAGGAGCAGGATCGACGTCGTTGGCTCGTCTCTGTCCCTTGTCGGGCGCGGCCTCCAGGGACCTCTCCAGGGAGCAGTCGGGGAACGGGAGGAGGGAAGAGAGGGGGCGGATGGCCACGAGGATCGGGGGGGGCGAAAGGGCAGGGCAGCAAAGGGCAGGGTAGAGAATCGGCTCGCGTAGCTGGTTTTCCTGGCGCCTCAGGGCGCTGGGAGACGCCCATGCATCGGGGAATGGGCCCGTTGGCAGAGCGGAGGCCAGCTGCATGCAGCAGATGTCGTAGCCCCCCCCCCATCCCCTCTCCTGCCCTCTCGTCCGGCCCGAGAGGGGAAGGCGAGAGCGGGCGAGGGGGGAGAGACGGCGGAGGGGCGGGGGACCGAGGCGGCGGAGGAGCGGGAGGGCATGGGAAGAGGTGAGGGGAGGGAGAGGAAGTGGGAGGGGAGAGGAAGGGGGAGGGGAGAGGAAGGGGTGAGGGGGAGGTAGAGGAAGGGGAAGGGGAGAGGAAGGGGGAGGGGGAGAGGACGGGGAGCGACGGGGAAGGAAGGCGAGCGATGGCGACGGGAGGGAGGATGGGGTGGCGCTGGGCATGCAGCTGTAACGCCACGAGCCTCGGCCAGAGGTGCATGCACAAACATCGCTGCCTCAAGAATCACGTGGCCTTGGCGCTGTCGACATGTCAAGAACTCCTCCCCGTCGCCCCCCCCCCAGACGTATCGGCAGGGCGGGCCGGGCGCTTCGCTGGAGAATTCATCACCATGCAAAATCCTGGAGCTTGAAAGTTGCAACAGTTTTGAAAATGAAGGGCGGCTCCTTTTCAAATTGTGGCGCTCGGCTTAGCGCCGCGAGCATTCGTCATAAACGGTTGCAACAGATTCAAGGATGGTTGGGGGTCCGTTTCCACATGTGGCTCTCGCTTTAGAGCTGACAACATGAAACTTACCCATTGTGCAACCGCTTCAAGGATGGAGGGCGGGTGGTTTTCAAAATGCGGTTCTCGCATCAGCGCCGCGCACATTCGTCCGAAAAGAGCGCAGCAGATTCAAGGATGGAGGCCTAAAATGCAACATCGATGGTGCGTCTTGGGTTTGAGCTGGTCCACATCTTCCTCATCCTCATCATAGTCCTCCTCCTCCTCCTCCTCCTCCTCCTCCTCCTCCTCCTCCTCCTCCTCCTCCTCTGGGCTGGGGCTCAAGCGCTTCACCCCCTCGGTAGCCTTCTCTCGAGGAACTTTCGAGGACTTCCTGACCTGACCTGACCTCCTCCTGCTACTGCTCCTGCTCCTCCTCCTCCTCCTCCTCCTCCTCCTCGTCCTCCTCCTCCTCCTCCTCCTCGCCGTCGCCGACGTTATCGCTCTCCTCGCGGACGGCCCTGAGAATGTCTGAGAGAGGCTGAGACTGAAAGACGGGCAGGTACCGATAACGCTGCTCCCCAGACCTCTTCAAGGGCGCGCTCTGATCACGGCTTCGAGGGCGAATCCGACCATGGCACCGGCGAAAGGGCAGCGGCATCGGCATCCCTTCCTCTCCTGTCGGGGAGACATGAGACTCGGGTTCGGAGGACTCGGGTTGGCCTGACGGGGCCGTCAGGAACATGACGAGACACACTCTAAAATTTGACGGCAGCTCCCGCTGCAGACATCCCACGAAAAACGGGCCGTCCAAATCCAGGGAAGGCCCGTCAAAAATCGTAGGCGAATCCGAGTTCCGGCGCACTCGAGTCTTACGTTTTCCCGGTCCTGATGAGCAACACTGAATATCGTTTACCCGATCCCCATCCCCAGCGGCGTGGCCTGGGCCTCACTGGCCAATTTACCCCCCTGGATGGGGATATAGGCCGTTCCCTTCGGGTTTCGAGGGGTGTATCCCCAACTGGGGGGGTAACTTTGGTGGGGGGGGGATGTGGAAGGGGACTGGTTGAACGATACCGAGCAACACACCACTTCCAGAGGTGCGCCCCCGGGTCCCGGCTCACGGTTCGGCAGCGGCGCACCTGGCGCCAGGGGGGGGGGGCATGGGACGCCACCAGGCAGGGCCGCGCGGGCAGCGGGGGGGGGGGGGAAGCGGCGGGCGGCAGCACGGCCACCGTGCTACCAGAAGCCCAGATCTCCGTCGTCGTGGCCTTGCTCGCAACGTCCACCCCTGGCATCCATCGGGTAGGGGATCGACCACAGCATCGACTCACCCCACAATTGATTCCCCGTCGAATCTACGAAACAGACCTACAGCGCTCCGCTGACCTACCGACTATTCGACGCATCTTCCTCATGGGTTCGACAAGAAAATCAATTCTGGGGTAAATCAATTCTGTAGTCGATCCCCTACTCGGATCTAGACCCTTCCGCGGGACTGATTCTTCATCCCGAGTCGTCTCTTGCTGATCCCCGGGATCGGCGAGCCTGGAGGCCGAAGGTTGCAACAAAAAACCTCCCGTCCCGAGTTGATTCTCTTCACGGCGAGGGGGCGGGGGCCGAGGAACTCCAACTTGAAGGGGCCCTGGGACACACAGACGAAGACACACAAACAACAGGATTCCCCGTATCTTCCCACATTTTCTGGGTTTTTGTCTTCCCCCCCACTTCCTATATTTTCCCATATTTTCTGGGAATCGACGATGAATTGTGTCTGTGTGTTTTGTTCCCTCCCGACAACCGAAGAACGCCGGGGCCCTTCTGGCCACGGCGAGCCTCAGCCCGACGAGCGGGTCCTCCGATATTTGGGCCCGAGGAGCGGCCCCCCCGAAGCAGGCGGGGCAGGCAGCAGAGGCAGGCCCCGCTCCGGGTCGGGTCGCGAGATCGGATCGCCGCAACGGATCGGAGCGGCCCGCGGCTCGGAAGCGATCCCGTCGTCGCCTTCTGCTTCACAACGGGAGGGGAAGGTGGTCACACGAGGGGCGCCCTCGGCGGGCCCGGGCACGAGGCGCGAAGCGCAAAGCGCGAAGCACTTCGCGCTCTCGCGCCACACACATGCGCACACACACACAGACACACACTGAGACACACACACGCACAAACACTGACACTGACACTGACACTGACACTGACACTGACACTGACACTGACACACACACACACACACACACAAACACACACACACACACAAAACAACAACAACAACAACAACAACAACAACAACAACAACAACAACAACAACAACAACAACAACAACAACAACAACAACAACAACAACAACAACAACAACAACAACAGCAGCAACAACAACAACAGCAGCAGCAGCAGCAACAACAACAACCACAACAACAACAACAACCACAACAATAACAACGACGACAACAACAACAACCACAACAATGATAATAATAAGTTTAAGCCTGCTCGTCCTTACCTGGTCGAGTGTCCAATAATGCGAATTTCCCAAACCCTCGATCGATCGAACCCCTTTTGGGGGGTATACCTTTCTTCCCTGCAGGCCGGGCCCCGCCAAGCGGCGGGGCGGCCGCGGACCGTCGGCCTGGCCAGCGGCAGCGCTGATCGGCGGGGCGGCCGCGGACCCTCGACCCGACCCCAAGAGGGACGGACAGGGGAGCGACGACGACGACGACGACGTCGACGACGACGGCGACGACGACGACGACGGCGACGACGAGCGAATGCGAGAGCGAGAGAGAACGACAGTAGGGCCACGAAGGACACGAAGTAGGCCACGGAGGGCGACAGCGGGGACACGAAGGAAATGCGTATGGGGCCACGAAGAGCGCGAACGAGCGGGGGCCACGAAGGGCAGATAATGCGGGGCCACAGAAGGCAACGATGGGGCCACTGAGGGTAGCAACTGGGCCACGTAAGACAGTGAGGGGGCCACAAACGGCGACAGCGGGGCTACGAAGGGCATGCACATGGGGCCACAACGGGCGCGATTCCTGAGTGCCTGGGTGTCGGGAGCGCGCCGCTTGAGCAAATTGTACGAAATTCTAACGCAAGGGCGCTAGTCTTCAGTAAATTGCAAGCAAGTCTCCAGCGATAGCGCGACTCCAGAACGCCGGGAGAGCGATTCCTGTATAAATTGCAAGGTAGTCCCAAGCAAGAGCGCGATTCCTGAGTAAAATGCGAGGAAGTCTCGGGCGGGAGCGGGGGTCCTGGCTAAATTGTGAGGAAGTCTCAGGCGGGAGCCGTTGTTGTTGTAACCCGGGGGCCAGGGGCCCAGTTTGAGCATCAAGACTTTCCTCGTCAAAAAATAAGGTGTGAGCGTCGAGGGGCACACTTTGAATGAGAAAAAACCATATGCACCGGTGGGGGGGATCAACAATAATTATTCTTCAGAAATGAAAATTCGACAACAACAACAACAACAACAACAACAACAACAACAACAACAACAACAACAACAACAACAACAACAACGACGACAACAACGACGACAACGACAACGACAACGACAACGACAACGACAACGACAACGACAACGACAACGACAACAACAACAACAACAACAACAACAACAACAACATCAACAACAACAACAAACAACAACAACAACACAACAACAACAACAACAACACAACAACAACAACAACAACACGCACAAGCCAAGCAACGACACCGCACAACGCACAAACGCACAACGCAAACGCACAACGCACAACGCACAACGCACACCAACGCACACGCCCAAACCGCAACAACGCACACGCACACGCACAAAACGCACGCACGCACGCACGCACGCACACGCACGCACGCAAACACGCACACACACACACACACACACACACACACACACACACACACACACACACACACACGCACTCACACACGCACACAGCCTGAGGAGAAGAGGAGGACGAGGAGGACGAGGAGGACGAGGATGGGGAATCGAGACGCGCATGGGGAATCGAGGATGGGAGATCGCAGAGGAGCACGAGGAATCGAGGCCGAGGACGACGAGGAGGAGGACGAGGAGGACGAGGAAGCCGAGCACGAGCAGGAACCGCGAACCGCGAGGATCGCGACCCGCGAGCAGAGCTCCCGTCGTGCCCTCTCTGCCTGCCCCTGCAGCACGAGGGGGGGGGCGGGGCCACGCCCGGGCCCCACGCGTGGCGAGGGCACGGCGGCGGGCAAGGCCGGCGACGCCGCGCGCGGGCGCGCGCGCGCGGGGGGCGCCCCGCGCGTGCGCGAGCAGGGCGCGAGAGAGAGGCCAGACGCACGCAGAAGGCATCGATACACCACCGCCGTGCCGGGCCGGGCCCAGCACGGCCCTGGCCCGGCACGGCGGTGGTGCACGAGATGCCTTCGTCGGCAGACGGGCGCGTGGCAGCAGCCCCGGGACCCCCGCCTCCCGCCAGGAACCACAAAATCTCGGCGCGAGGTTCTGGCCAGCTCTCGACCTCCAGGGGCCCCCCACAGGGGCCCCGGGACCGTCAAAGAACGACTCGGGACGAAGGTCTGGTACCTGAGAAGGGGCCCACACTCTAGAGGCCTCCCACATAGGGTCCGAGTGTGTGCTGTCGGGGGATCGCGCCGCATCGCCGATGCATCAGCGATGCCGCAGCGACGTCGGCGATGCATCGGCGCCGTCAGCGTGGAAAAATCGGGATCCACTTCGAGACGCATCGCCGACGCGTCGGCGATGCCTTCGCGATCCACCGACCCCACCTGCTCCACCCCCCTTTGTGAGGCCCGGAGCTGGGGGAGGGAGATCGGACCGAGACTGGGCAGGCGGGCCACACACGAGGCCAGGGCCCGCTGGTCGCGCGCCAAGGTAAAATCTCCTCCTCCCCCTCGGCCCCTCGAGCCCTGATTGCCTCCTCCACGGCCCGATCCTCGTCGGCAGCACGACTTCCCGCTCACCCCTGAAGGTGATGGGTGGCGTCGCAGGCAGGGTCCTCGACGAGTGTCCCCCCTCGTGCCCGCGCGCTCTGGGCTGGCGAGGCAGAGGCCGACCACGCAAGCGCCCTGGACTGCTCCCCCGATGCAGCCGCGGACGCCGTACACCCAGCTTGGCGCAGCGACCTCGCTCCTCGGTCGAGACGCCACCCGGACAGTCCGCCGGTGAGCGCGACGTCTGCAGAGCACTCGCCTGCCCAAGGGCGGCACAGCCGGACCAATGACAGAAGGACACCCTCCCGCCGCAGGGCCCGAGCTGGGGAGCAGTCGAGGGTGCTCTCGCCCAGGATGCGCCAGGACGTCCAACAGCTGTAGCAAAGTCGTGGGATTCGATGTGGTTAGAACGAGGGGAGAGATGATCTTTATGGTGGGGTGGCTTGCGGGTGGGAGTGACGGCCACCGCAGGTGGGTTCGCGGTCCAGGTGTACTCGTGGCCACGCCTAGTAGACCCTAAACCCTAGACCCGAAACCCTAAGCAAGTGCGAAGAACGTCAGGGCACCCTCCCCGAAGCGACCTCGAGCTCGCTCCTCGGTCCGACCGCGCCTCTCTCCCCTCGGCGGCTCGCCGAGGCTCGTGGGCGAGAAGCAGACCCGCACCCGCGGCCCCGCGGACGCGGGGCGCTGCTGCGCGGATGCGCCGTGCGGCACTGGTCCGTTCGGCCGCGGATCCGCGAGGTCGCGCCCCGCAAAAGGACGAGGAGGAGGAGGAGGAGGAGGAGGAGGAGAAGAAGGAGGAGGAGGAGGAAGAGAAGGAGGAGGAGGAAAAGGAGGAGGAGAAGGAGCAGGAGGGGGGGGAGGAGGAGGAGGAGGAGGAATAGGAGGAGAAGGAAAAAGGAGGAGGAGGAGGAGAAGGAGGGGGGAGGAGGAGGAGGAGGAGGAGGAGGAGGAGGAGGAGGATGTGGCTACGCTCGCCGCTCGTGAGAGGAGGGAGGCGAGAGGGGGGCAGGCCTTCTCGGAAGGGGCGGCGGGGCGTCTCGAGAGCCCTCCGGCCTCCCAAGAGGCCGTCTGCCTCCGGAGAAGCTGCTGCGCCCTTCTGAGAAGGCCCCCCCCCTCCGCCGTCGCCTCTGGGCGCGCCCTCGAGTTCCAGCCGGCCGGTGCGGCCCAGCCCTGCAGTCGCCTTCTACTCGTCCACGTTGGCAAGAGCACCCGACGGTCCGCGAAGAAGAGAAGGTGCACGCGCGACAGCCTTGGTATCAGGCAATCGCCGTCTTACGAATCGCCATACCGTCTCAGCGAAACAGATGACCGTACCCGGACCGTGGGAAAAGTACCAGGGACATCCTCGGATAATATCGGCCGCTCCAACGGATCTGGAAAAATCTTAGCGCATCGGATCCCACAGCGGGGCGCCAAGGGCCGCGAAACTGGTCTCGGGAACACCAGATCCGATCACGCCCGCTCAACACCTCTGAACTGTTTCGGCATGACTCGTATCCCTGAAAATATGGAAAGGCACAGTGGAATGCCTTGCACCGTTCACACGAAATGCGATGAAATGTCAAGCAAACGGCGGCGCCATTCGAGCGCATCCGCAACAACAATCTATATGCAGGCCTCTCCAGATACCCAAGAAAGCAGGGGCCCTGAAAAGTCGAGGGCCTCGGGAGGTCTCAAGAGGCCAGTGGAGACTCCAGAATGCCCCAAAGGAAACCCCAGGAGGTCAAACGAGGCCGAAAAAGGCCCCAGGGATGCCCCCACTCTCATGCAGAGACGCACTCATACTCAGATCCACTCATCTTCATACCCGATTGTACTCAGACCAATTCGCACACGGACCGACTTATACTCGAACCAAGACATACTTAGTCACACGAACGCAGACTTGCTGCACTCAAACTCACTAGTACAAAGAGGACGGCCTCTACTACCGCTGCCTACGGAAGAGTATTCGCACACCTCCAATGATCGTATCAAGCGTCAGCAATGACGAGATTGCTTCAGAGCGCGGTTCTAAGAGCTTTCGGCGATACTCCGGGGCTCGCAGTTGAATGTCCTTGCCCAGGTGATCCAAGATACGTCTAATGTACAGCTCACGAATGTTATCTTTTTGTATGGCGCCAGCACGACTCATAATACTGAGGTTGGGTACGATGTCGCGGCTGGCCTCGACAGACCTCGCTGGAACACTTGCGCTTGATGATGCGACACAGGAAGCTGGGGGACACGCGGGGTCGGACAGGGTCGCCGCCTCACCGACCGAGCGAGAAAGCGCACGTGAGGAGCCTGGTGCCCCGCAAATAGTAGCCCATGGACTGCGCGGCGGCGCACGGCAGACATGCCTTCGGCTCAGACTCACGGTCCGATTTACTCTTCCGCGTCCACTGGCGCCAGTGAAAGCTGCCTTGCCCGTTACGACAAACTGCCTTGTCCGTGATGGATGCAGCGGGGAAGGGGGGCGCTGGCGGCGGCGGCAACGGCGGCGGCAGCAGCAACCGCGGCGGCAACAACAGCCCCAGCAGCGGCGGCGGCGGCGGCGGCGGCGGCAGCGGCGGCGGCAGCAGCGGCAGCGGCTGCAGCGGCGGCGGCGGCAGCGACGGCGGTGGCGGCGGCGGCGGACGAGGCGGGGAAGCCGTGGCAGCAGCAGCAGCAGCAGCCGCCCCAGCACGGGCCAGCCAGGCCCCCGCCTGCGGCGGGTCCAGGCTCTGGCTCAGGCCCGCGGAGCTGAAGAGCCTCGGCCCGCGCTCGCAGCGGGGGCTGCACGGCCCGAGCGCGCGCTGGCCGTGAAGGGCGGAGCCGCCGACCTTCTCGACATGCACCCTCGGCATCCGCGCCCTCCTCCTGGTCGAGGGCTCCCTTTCGCCCCCAGCACCCCCCGATCAGCAGGGGCATCGCGACGGCAAGACAAGCGGCCTCGAGCACTGGCACCAGCACTGGCCCCCTCATCCTCCTCGCTACAGCCCGTCCCTTCCGTCCTGCCCGCTCCCCTCCCTCCCCCGCACCTGGCCTCCGTCCGCCTCTCCATCCGTCCGCCCATCCGACTCCCGCCTTCCCCTCTCCCCTCCCCCAGCTCCCGCCGACCGTCCCCCTCCCCTCCAGCTCCCTCCCACACCGACACCTCCCTCCCTCCCCCCCTTTCCCCTCACCCCCCTGCCGCTGCCGGTCGTGTGCCCGTTGCCGGCGGGGGGGGGGCAGCAACACGCGGGGCGACGGGAGCGCGCACCTCTCGCGCACGTCTTCGGGCCCGCGGATGCAGTTTGGGAGCCCTTCGGGACCCCTTCGAGGGGCCACTGTCCCCCCCCCCTGCCGCCCGCCCGCTGCGGCGGGACTCCGTCCTCCCGAAGCCCGCTGCCCGGGCTCGAGGCGAGATCCGAGGAGGAGGAGGAGGAGGAGGAGGAGGAGGAGGAGGAGGAGGAGGAGGAGGAGGAGGAGGAGGGGGAGGGGGGCGAGGAGGAGGAGGAGGAGGAGGAGGAGGAGGAGGAGGAGGAGGAGGAGGGGCCCCCGCGGGACCGTGCGCACGAGGCTCGGCCGGGCTCCGCCGCCCGGGGCAGGGCCCTCGACGAGGGGAGGTGCCCGACGAGAGGAAGGAACGGCATCGGCATGAGGCTTTCGGATCTCCGCGCGGATTTCGTGGGCTCGGCGGTGGGCCACCCACCCTGGCGCGCAGGGGGATCCAGCGCCGACCCAGGGAGTCCGCGCAGAGCTCCAACGGTGTGTTCGATGGAGTTGTTTCCCCTTCGGCTCCAGGCCATCACCCCACCATGCCGCAGCCGCCACAGCAGCCACAAGCAGAGCCACCACCGCCGCCGCCATCACGAAATCACACATACACACCACGCGCTCCCCTCCCAGCACGGTGTGCGCCACACATACAGATGCCGTCGGTGTCACCTCACTGTGAGGGCCCTCCCACTCTAGTGGGTTGTGCTTCCCAAGCCCATAACGGCGGCGAACCCAGGGGGGAAGTCAGAGGGGGCAGGCCTTCTCAGAGAGGCGGCGGGGCTTATCAGAAGCCCCGCCGAGGAGGAGGAGGAGGAGGAGGAGGAGGAGGAGGAGGAGAGCCTTCTGAGAAGGCCTGTCCCCTCTGTCTTTCCCCCTGGGCATGCCGCCGGACGAACCCATAACTCGTGGCGCTTCCAAGAAGATGTGTTACGATCACCGTTGAGGTACAGCGGTGCCAGCTGCAATTGCCATTGTGAAAATCTGTCGCCCCGGACAGATCATACCTATTGCGTGCAAGTGCTTGATTGGACACGAGCCTCAGCACGGCACCACGTGACAAGGAACCAAGTGGCACAACACTGCACCGTACGACGCGCCACGGCACCAGCGGACTTCCGGACCACGTGCTGCCAGCATCTGACCTCCGGTAGACGACGCGGCACCAGGACACAGCGGAATGGCACAGCACGGGACGGCACCAACTCACGGCACAGCACAGCACGGGCTGCTGAGGCATGGAGCGGCATGAACAGGGAACCTGCCGGACAACGAGCTGGCAGCATCTGACCCCCGCAGCACGGCACGGCACCAGAGCCACGACATGGCACGCCAGCGCGACACCATCGGATTACACAGTGACACACAGCGACGGCACGACCAGCACGGCACGGCACTACGGGGATGCAGGGCACAGCATGGGCTGCAGAGGCACGACTTGCCGCACCAAACCCCCACGGCACGACACAACACGGCACCACCGCACGGCACAGCACCAGCGGACTGCCGAACAAGGCGATGGCAGCACCCTGCCATCCTCAGCCGTTAAACACTGCGACACTCGTATCGAACAGTTTTTGAAGGACTCGGTAGCCACACCGACTGAGCTAGCGATAAGAAAAACAACGAAAAGCAACCGTAGCAGCCGCTTTGGCAGTGGTAGCAATGATACACATGAATTTCTAGTAACAGCAGTGGCTGCAGCGGCACTGCTACCAGTAATGAGTCGCAGCAACGGCGACATATTGGGCAGCGGTGGCCAAACCTCCGTTCCGACGTTTGTTCATACAGGCGCTCCCAAAAACGCAAGGGGCGGCGACGAATTTTCGCTGCGCCAATCAACACAAATCGCAGGGCGTCAGTCCGTGCGCAAATTTGAAGAGGGGGGTAGGATAGGTATGGTAGGTGGCACTCCGCGCCTTGAATTGGAGGTGGTGGCACATGTGCCTTGAGGTGGAGGTACGGGTCACCCACCCTACAACCGTCTTGCTTGGCCGAGGGACAATAGGGGGGGTGGGTCGTCAGCCCCCTCCAGTGCCAATTGACAGCAGAATTGTTGAAGTTTGACTGGTGGAGGCGTGAGGAGAAGGAGGAGGAGGAGCCGGAGGAGGAGGAGGAGGAGGAGAAGGAGGAGGAGGAGGAGGAGGAGGAGGAGGAGGAGGAGGGAGGGAGGGAGGGAGGGAGGGAGGGAGGGAGGGAGGAAGGGAGCGCAGGCAGCCGATTGCCGTTCCGCGTGTCGAGAAGCACGGTGAGGGAGCCCGCGCTACCACTCACAAGCATCTGGCAGGGCAGGAGACGGAGGCAAAGCAAAGGGGACGAGGAGCAAGGGGGGACAGAACGATTCTGCCTGTGCCCGGACAAGCCAGTCATGTGTTCGCGAAGCGTGCGTGCACACGTAGAGAGACCCCTGCACTTCGCCAGTATGTTACGCCTACCGGGACCCTCCAGCTTGGAGCCGGCTGGGGGTCTGAGGTGGCCCAGCGCTTGTTCCAGCCAGCAGGAAAGGGGGGCAGGTTCGAGGCTCACAGCTCGAAGAGGTTGATTTACCAGCCTGGAACATATCCCTATCCCTAAGCTGGGCATCGCCTCAACATAATGCCAATCTTAGGGATTCCCTTAGTTTTCCAGGGCGCATCCCTAAGATTGTCATCGCCTTTTGGCGTGTCAACCTTAGGGATAAGGATCCGTTCGAGGCTGGTGAGTTGATTGCCTTCTCGGCATCTGGGGGGCTTTGTCGGGCCCCGGATCTGGGGTGAAAAACACCACCAGATCGACCCCGCGAGGGGTCCCAGGACCGATTTTGAGCGGATCTGGCCTCGTCCCCCTACAAGAAGGGGCTCGACCACGAGAAACCTTCCACGAGGAGCCCAGCCCTGGAACCCCCGGGCGTCCATGGAGCTCTGGCGCGTGGGGGCGTCACGCAGTCCATGGCAAAGCCTTCGAGACCCAAGGAGCCCAGGGCACCCTGGAGACCAGCAGCAGGAGAGCGCAGAATCGAATCGATAAGTCGGATCAGCGATCGACGTGAATCGGATCGGCGGAAATCGGCAGCCGAGTCGGAAAAAGTCGAATCGGCGGAAATCGGCAGGCTAGTAGGCCTTCAATAAGAAATCGGAACCCAAATCGGAATCCCAAGTCGAATCGAATCGGAATCGGAAGCCATCGAAATCGAATCGAATCGAATCGGAGGTGTCGAAACGAGCCCTGCAGCAGGGTGTTTCTTGGCATGGGCCCCCGCAGTACTGACCAAGCTCAGACTCCGAGCCGCCTCCCACCTCCAGCAAGCAGCAAACATTAAACAGGGCAGCCTGAGGTTCCCAGCGGCGCTCTCGCTCGTCGAAGGGGGGAGGGGAGGAGGGGAGGAGGGGAGGCGAAGGGATGAACAAGGATAGCAAGAGAGCCAAATCAACTCGACTCACGCTGATAAGATGGAAATTCGGAGCCGAGATAATGAACAGCAGCACCCTGCGAGACCTCCAGGAAACGCCTAGTATCATAGAGAAAAGGGGGTGAGGGGAGCAACAATTCGCCGGCCCAACGGGCCAGAGGCGTGCTAAGATCTCCGGTAACTTGTTAACAATATTTCTAGTTCGCGCGCGCGGAGCGGCCCCTGGGGGCCCCCGGACGAAAAGTACCCCGGCAAGGTCCCGAGAGAAGCCCGGGAGAAGCCACCAGACCACTCCAGGGGAGGGTATTTTTCGACACCCCTCACGAGGATCGTGGCCTCCGAGGGGGGAGCCGCAATCGACTACCCCCAAGAGCCCCCCAAGAGGCCCTGGGGGCCTCCAAAACGCCGCCAAGGAGCCCCAAGAGACTCCCAAGAGGTCCCCAAGAGGCCCCCAAGAGGCCCTAAAGAGGGCTCCAGGGCCGGCGGCATGAGCGAAGCGATTAAATAACACAAAAAAATTGGCGCGACCTGAATTGGGGAGAATTCTCCTACTGCATGGGCGCAGTGGTTGGCATTGCTTGGCATTGCTCGGCATTGCTTGACGTTGCTTCGCATTGCTTGGCGTTGCTTGGCCTTGCTTGGCATTGCGTGGCATTGATTGACATTGCTTGGCATTGCGTGGCGTGGCTTGGCATTACTTGGAATTGCTTGACATTGCGTCACCTTGCTTAGCATTCCTTGGCATTGCTTGGCAGTGCTTGGTATTGCGTGGCGTGGCTTGGCATCGCTTGGAATCGCAACCAAGGAACCATGACCATGGAACCAAGGAACCAAGGAACAAAGACCAACGAACCAAGAAGCCAAGACCAAAAAGAAAACAACAACCAATAACACAGAGCCTGCATGGAACCAACTACGAAATAAGAGGTCGATAAAGAGGGCAGACAGAGCCTGCCTGCATGGAACGAGATACAAGCATGAGAGGTCGAGAGAGAGAGAGAGAAAGAAAGAGAGACAAAGAGAGAGGGGTAGGCAGAGACCCCCAAGCAGAAAAAAACATAAAACAGGCAAACCATACATAAACATATATATAGATGACAAAAAGACGTCGCCTCCGTCCCATGAGCCCCAACACCACCTCCCACGGCCCCTCGCCGCCCCTCGCCCCTCGACCCCCTATGGCCCTGTGTCCCGTCCCCCCCCTCGTCTCCCCCCCCCCTCCTCCTCCTCCTCCTCCTCCTCCTCCTCCTCCTCCTCCTCCGCCTCCTCCTCCTCCTCCTCCTCCTCCTCCTCCTCCTCCTCCCCTCCTCCTCCTCCCTTTCCCTCCTCCTCGTCCTCCTCCTCCTCCTCCTTTCCCTCCCCTCCTCCTCCGCCTCTCCTTCGCCTCCTCCTCCCTCCTCCTCCGTCCTCCTCCTCCTCCTCCTCCTCCTCCTCCTCCTCCTCCGCCCTCCTCCTCCGCCCTCCTCTCCTCCTCCCATCCTCCTCCTCCTCCTCTCCTCCTCCTCCTCCTCCTCCTCCTCCTCCTCCTCTCCTCCTCCTCCTCCTCCTCCTCCTCCTCCTCCTCCTCCTCTCCTCCTCATCCCTCCTTCCTCCTCCTCCTTCTCCCTCCTCCTCTCCCCCTCGTCTCCCTCCTCCTCATCCTCCTCCCCCTCGTCTCCCTCCTCCTCCTCCCCCCCCCAGTCCAGCGGGGCGGCCCCGAGCCTCTCCCACACCCTCACCCGCAGGTGCTCGGGCTCGCGGGCGGCGGCCGCCAGCGCCGCGGCGCCGCGGGTGCCTGCGCCTGGCGCCGGCGGCCAGGAGAGCTCGCGCGTGCGGAGCGTGCGCGGGCGCGCCCAGCCGCGGGCCCCCAGACTAGGCAGCACCACTGGGGGGCCACATGCGAAGCCTACCCCTACCCCACACGATCTCTGAGGGGGAGGAGGGAGACGAGGGGGAGGAGGGTGAGGAGGAGGAGGATGAGGAGGAGGATGCTTCCGAGAAGCTCGGGGGGGCTTCCGAGAAGCTCGCGAAGCCTTATCCGAGGTGTCGGGCGGCATCTCTCAGGAGGCGCGAGGGCTGCTGAGAAGGCCTGCCCCCTATCACTTCCCCCCTGGGCTCGCCGCCGACGTTCACGCAGGCGCATGCGACGCTGATATCCACGCACGCGCCCATGCACGTACGCGCGGGCGCGCAGACGCAACACGTGCTGGCGCCGATGCGCGCGTGAGCATGCGTACAGTGTGCATGTCATGTGGTGCACTTGTGCTACCTCGAAGCATGGCGTGCTACGGCATGGCGTGACAGGGCATGGAGTGTCAAGGCATTGAAGGCGACGAGGTGGGGTCCCCCTGTGGATGTGGGATGGGGGTCCTGGTGGAAACGGGTCCTGGACCCCAGGGCGCTCCACGGTTTCACGCCTGCTCGGTTTCTGAAGGTCCCGATGCCAGGCAAGGGGCCCAGGCATCTGAAACTCAGAGACAACACAACAGCAATCGTAACAACAACAACAACAACAACAACAATCATTTTACCCGAACGCTCAGTGTTCTCACCAGTGCCAGGGTTTTCATGCGACGCGAGACAATACCCCCACTTCGTGGGGGGGCAGTTCAAGCTCTACCAAATACCAAACGACTCTTCGCGACCACCCAAACCCAGCTTCCCGCCCTATGACGTTGGGACACTTCACTTCGTGGCGTGCGGACGACCGTGGCTACTACACTGGCGTGGGGTACACACCCACAGAACTTGGTCACTTATTCGGGGCGCGCGTGTGCCCAGCATCCTGCAATTGTGACATACAATACATGACACAGACAGACAGAGAGAGAGACAGAGAGCAGACAGAGAGAGAGACAGAGAGAGCGGAGTTGGTCACATTTTTGGGGCAAGTTCCTGAGATCGTCGTGTTTTTTGTTGGTCTTGCGCGCGCGAATGTCCACTTTACTTTTTTTGCAAGGGAGTATTGAAATTTGATTATGTTAGAACAAGAAAAAGTAGCTCGCGCGAGCTCATGTAACATAAATGTTGAAAAACCATTGGTTTTGTAGGAGTCGGACAGCGCGCGCGGGATGAAATTTGGACATTTTTTTTGAAAAACCATTGGGTTTTTGATGTTTTTATGTTGAAATCGTTACGAAACCTAAGGTTCTGGAAGGATTTCCTCTTGCGCGCGCGAATGTCCACTTTACCTTATTTTTTGCAAGGGATTATTGAAATTTGATTATGTTAGAACAAGAAAAAGTAGCTCGCGCGAGCTCATGTAACATAAATGTTGAAAAACCATTGGTTTTGTGGGAGTCGGACAGCGCGCGCGGGATGAAATTTGGACATGTTTTTTTGAAAAACCATTGGGTTTTTGATTTTTTTATGTTGAAATCGTTACGAAACCTAAGGTTCTGGAAGGATTTCGTCTTGCGCGCGCGAATGTCCACTTTACCTTATTTTTTGCAAGGATTTCGTCTTGCGCGCACGAATGTCCACTTTACCTTATTTTTTGCAAGGGATTCTTGCAATTTGATCAAGTAAGAACAAGAATTTTCATTTTATAGTGTTTTTTGCAAGGGAAAACGGAGTACAACAAAACAACCGTATCCGGTAATAATCGTTTTTGCCTGAGACTATCCTCACGAAATGATGAAACTGTGGCTGCGGCCTAGGCGCGGCGGGGGGGTCGTGCACCAGGGGTCCCAACAATAATTATTCTTAAGAAGAAATAATGTTCAACAACCACAACAACAACAACAACAACAACAACAACAACAGCAGCAGCAGCAGCAACAACAAGGCAAAACAACCTGCTGGTGTACCCGGAGCCGGTCCACCAGTTCGCTGTTTTGCTCCATGTAGCGAAACAACCCACTGGTGTACCAGGACCCCCCCCCCCCCCCCCCCCCGCAACGCAACGCAACGCAACGCAACACGGCTGTATGAGCAGCCTCTGTTGCGTTGTGTTCCGTTGCGCGGGCAGGTGGGGGGTGTGTGACCCTACGGGAGCTCCCACTGTATGGGATCCCCTCCGGATCCTATACGGACTGTATAGGATCCCATACGGATCCTATACGGACTGTATGGGATCCCATACGGATCCTATACAGACTGTATGGGATCCCCTACGGATCCTAGACGGACTGTATGGGATCCCATACGGATCCTATACTGACTGTATGGGATCCCCTACGGATCCTAGACGGACTGTATGGGATCCCATACGGATCCTATACGGCCTGTATGGGATCCCATACGGATCCTATACGGACTGTATGGGATCCCATA
>CAUYUJ010011352.1:0-23367 GCA_963575745.1 Prorocentrum cordatum | reverse complement strand
CTCCTCCTGCTCCTCTTCTTTGCGCCCCGCGCCCCGCGCCCGCGGCCGCCGGGAGGAGCCTGCGGCTTACAGCGATGCCTCGCCGACGTCGCCGGTGCATCGCCGATGCATCGGCGATGTACCGCCGATGCATCGCCCATGCGGCGCGACCCTTTTACCCCCTCTACTCAGACCCCATCTAGGAGGCCTCTACTCACCCTAGTCTCTACTCGAGGCCCAGTTCCGAATTTCATCCTCGCCATCACCGCCGGCCGTGCACTGATTGTGATTCCGTCCCTTGCCCCATTCCCTTCCTCCCCGTCCCCTTCCCGTTCATCCACACCTTCCACCCGTCTCCTTCCGTTTTTTGTATTCTTATCATTGTTCGTATTATCATTACCGTTATTACATGCATCATTCTTGTGCGTGCCATTCCTCACTTTTTCCACTTGATCCTTCCTCTTCCTTCTCCCTACGTACCTCCTTCCCTCATGTCCCTCCCCTTCCTGTCTCCTTCTCCAGCCCCCTCCCCCTCGCCCGCACCTCTCCCTCTACCCTTCATCGCCTGTCCTCCCCTTCTCTGACTCCGATGCAAGTTCTGGATGTGCATTTTGCTCTCCTCTCTCCCCGGTCCCTGTCCAGAAGAGATCCCGCCATCCCCGCATCCGTTTTCCACAGTTTAAGATGTGTAGTTCGCAGGATGTGTTTGCGTTCTGCGCGCTTTGGTGTTCCAGCATGGCGTTCCCGCCGCAGAGTGGGCCCCACGTTCGGGTCGGTGCTCTACTGCCGGCGTTCGGGATCCAAGTCCTGCCTCGTCGATGCAGCCCCGCTCCTTTCTCTTCCCCCGCCTGCCCCTGGTCATCCTGCTCTTCCCACTCCCGCTCCTGCTGCTGCTGTTCCTCGTCGTCCTTGTGGTCCTCCTCCTCATCCTCCTTCACAGCCTTCCTCATCTTCCTGTTCCTCCCGTTCATTCTCCAGCTCATCCGACCTGCTCCACCAATGCACGCAGCTCCCTTGCTTCCGCATGACATGCTCTTGTCATTTCGGGGGTTTTGCATGTCCTCCATACTACCCGTCAGCGGATACAGTGGGGACCCATGCCAAGGAACACCCTGCTCGCCTCCAGGGTGCCCTGGGTTTCTTGGGTGTCGATGGTTTTGCCGTGGAAGGCGCGACGTTCCCAAACGAAAGCATATGTGGACGTCCTGGGGTCTCAGGGCTGGGCTTCTTGTGGAAGGTTTCTTGTGGATCGGCCCCCACTGTAAGGGAGATATCAGCGCAACGGGAAGAGATTGGTGGGAGGGGTAGACTGCCAGACATCGCGCGAGCGCACCTGGCTCGCCTCCCGTCCCCTCCCCTCTCCCCTCCCCTGTCCCCTCCTTCCCCCTCTTCTCTCCTCCTCCTCCTCCTCCTCCTCCTCCTCCTCCTCCTCCTCCTCCTCCTCTTCCTCCCCCTTCGCCTCCCCCTCCTCTTCCTTCCCCCCCTTCTCTCGTCCTGACACCGCGTCGTCTGGCCCCACTTGACATAACTCCAGGCCTCTGCCCCCGGCCTTCCCTGCGACCTCCCCGCCGCCCCCCCCCTCCGCCGCCGCCCCCCCCCCCCGCCCTCGCCTCCGCCGTCGCCCTCGCCGCCCGCTCCGCCCGCGCGTGCCGTCCCCCCAGCGCGCGTGCACTCTCCCATTGGTCCCTTCCCCGCACGCACGTGACCACGCCGCCGCCGGCGCACGCCGCCCGCCGCCGCGGTCGCCGCCGCCGCCGCCGCCGCCGCCGCACGCCGCACGCCGTCGCCGCGCGCCGCACGCCGTCGCCGCACGCCGCACGCCGCGGGCCCCCGTCGGGTCGGCGTGGAGGCCGAGCGGGCGGTCTCCTGCGGCTCGCTGTGGGCGCCCGCCTGCGGGAGCGAGGCCCGTGGGCCGCCACCTCGCCTCGCCTCGGGGGACCTCGGCGTTTTTTTTGTTGTTGTTGTTGTTGTTGTTGTTGTTGTTGTTGTTGTTGTTGTTGTTGTTGTTGTTGTTGTTGTTGTTGTTGTTGTTGTTGTTGTTGTTGTTTGTTTCCTTTTTTTCTATGGTTTCTCTTCTCTTTCAGCCAATAGCCTTCTCCAGCCTCCCATCCCCCATCCCCCTCATCCTCCCCATCCTCTTCAAATACTCTACCTCCTCCTCCTCCTCCTCGCTATTCCCGTCTCGTGCAAGCCTCCCCCTCTTCCTACACCGCCCTTCTCATGCAAGCTCCATCTCCTCCCACCCCTCCTGGGAGGCCCCGCCAGACCGCCAGTCCGCTGCTCTTCTCGCCTCGGAAGCAGCGAAGGTAGCTTGTTTCAACACGTTTGAAGGAGAAGGAGGAGGAGAAGGAGGAGGAGGACGTTTGACGGTTTCTGACGTGCTCGTCGCTTCCTGAAGGTTTCCCAGCCTCGAGATGCCTTCCAGCGGCTGCGCCTCGCCGAGAGCATTCCTGGGGTGCCCAGACCCCCCCCGAACGGCCGCCGGAGAGCCGAGCTATGGCCCGGAAATCAGAGCGCGACGATGGAGGGCGAGTTGAGACAGCGGCAGCTGGCCTGCGAGGGGGCCCCCCTCGTCGCCGAGGCTGGACGCAGCTCGGATAGCTCGTGTGCGGTCCGGCCCCGGGGAGTGTCTGGGGAGGAGGTCTGGTCTCAGCTCGCCGGCCGGCCACTCCTCCTCACCTCTCCATACTCCTCCCCCCTCATACTCCCACGCCTTACGCCTATACACTAAATAATGCGCGTTGCTCAATACCAAGCCTCCCACTCCCCTCCTGCATCCTAACATCTACTCCTCACCTTTTACTCCCTACCCCCTCCTCTCATCCTCCTCCTCCTCCTCCTCCTCCTTCCTCCTCTCCTCCCTCACCTACTTACTCTTCCTCCTCCTCCTCCTCCTCCTCCTCACCTCTCCTCGCTGGTAAGGATCAGCGGCCGTCGTTTCATTTACAGGTTTCAGCCTGGTGATCAGAGGTCTGGGATTCTGATGTTCCAGCATACTTTTGTCTTGGCCACCAGAAGGAACTTCGAGCTCCGGCAAAGATGCCGAAACTGGAGTGTTGTCACGTGGCGGGCCCAAGGAGGCGATACTCGTTCGACAATGTTTCGATATCTTTCTCTGGGTGCGCGATATTATTTCTGGGATGTGGTCCTTAAGTAAGATGGGAGCAACCCAGACATGCGACATCCTGGTTTTTGTCAGGATGGCGTCCCCGAAAATCCCGACCTTTTCCCCAGGACTTGCTTTTCGTCCTGGATCGCTTTTTGACGGCCCCGGTGACCAGCGAGGGCCTCCAGGGGCCGAAGATGGCGAAACACTTGCTGTCCTGATTTTGTTTTACGACGCGATCATGTCTGGGAACACAAGTCTGTCGGGCCGAACGAAAGTGGGGGATAGGGAAAGGGGGGGGGGCTACGAAATCTGCTGCATGCAGCTGATTTCGGCCCCGCCGCTGGGCCCATTCCTCGATACATGGGCGGCTCCCGGCGCCGGGAGGCGCTTGGAACATCAGCTACGTAAGGTGATTCTCTACCCTACTCTTTGCTACCCGCCCCTTCTCGCTCCCCCCGATGGCACCAGCGCTGCTTCATCCCTGAGACGCTCACGCTGGCCAGAGAGATCCGTGAAGAAGGTTGGGCGAACGATTCGGGCGAAGAGAACTGTGCACATGCACCGGTCTTGGCCAGGCACATCCTTGGCCCCAGGATCGGTGCACATGCCTTCCTGGCCAAGGCAGGAGGGCGTATGCACCGATCTTGGGCTCAGGATGGACCTGGCCCCAAAGTCGGTGTATGTGCATAGTTCTCTTCCCTCTCCCCCTCCTCCTCCTCCTTCTCCTCCTCCTCCTCCTCCTCCTCCTCCTCCTCCTCCTCCTCCTCAACAATCGAGGAAGAAGTGGGCCTGGCAGGCCGCCAGACGCGCCAAAGCCTTTGCTGCCCCACCCCCTTCGCTCCCCCCGAGTCTTTTGTGTGGGGGGGCCCTTCTTCAGGAGGGGAAGAACACCCAATGAATCGTCGATTCCCGAGAAGATATGGGAAAATATGGGCAGTGGGGGGGAAGACACAAACCAAGAACATATGGGAAAATACGGCGAACTCTGTTATTTGTGTGTATTTATTTGTGTATCCCAAGGCCCCTTCACTTCTGAGCGGAGCTTGCACGGCCAGGGGGAGGCTTCCCTTGGCCGTCTCTTCCCTCTGCACGAACGAAATGGGCACGGCAAGAATGGGTACAATTCGCAACAGCGGATCTGGTTCATTTGGAACAGGACTCGCTGCCGGTGTCGCCGCGGCCTGTGTCCATTCGAGACAGGGCCGCCTGCCCAACAGCGGCCGCTGTTGGTTTGGGACAACATGTGCTGTGGGGCATTGTACCCGTTCTTTCCGTACAGTCGGGGCCCTGAAGAAGGAACGCTTTTCGTTGGGGAGGGGCTCCGTGTTCCTTGATTGTTTCGCAGCTTGCCTTAGATTGTCTTTCGGTTTTCGGTACGAGATCGAAGTTTAACTTATGGAAAATAGGGGCCTCGTTCCTTATTTAGGGTTCCTTAAGTCAACGCCTCGACTGTACCCATCTCGGGCGTCCACATTCCCGGCCTCCCCCCGGGGCCCTCGCCGGTCGCCAGGGCCGCGGAGCAGCGCGCGGGGGCGGCCGAGAGGGGGGGGTGGGGGCCAGGGGGGGGGGTAAAACGACGCGAAGATCGGGACAAAATCGGATCGGGATAACTCGAAATCTCTGAGAATCGGCGGGTTTGGAGGATGTATTGGGCGCCGCGGCCGCTCCAGAGCGTTCCGGAACGCTCTGAGAGCGCTCTGGAACGCTCTGGAGCGATGTATCCCGATCCTGGCCCTGTTTTAGGGGTGGGCATCATGGCGTGGGCCATGATGTCTCCTCAGACTTCATGGCACCTCTTCTTGTCTCATGACGTCCCTGGCCGCCCCGTGGGCCGCGCATGTGCCGCCGGCCACGATTTTTGCGGCCGCCCCCGACATGTATACCACTCCTCAGTCGGGCCTGTCCCTCTACAGGGGGAACATTCAAAGATAGTAACAAAAATTGTATGGGGATTGTGTTTGCCGTATTTTGAACATGTTGGGAGCATTTTTGGCTATTTCTGATTTTTCGTTCCAAATCCGCCTGTAGGGGGACAGGCCCGACCTACTACGAATGTGTCGGGAGGAGAAGCCATCACTGGGGAAGGGGTCGGAACTTCCAGGGTCCCCAGGTTGACAAAAAGCAGGGCATCGCAGCGCATGTCAGGGGCTGCATGGGGGAGGAGGGACGAGGATGATGAGGATGAGGATGAGGATGAGGATGAGGATGAGGATGAGGATGAGGATGAGGATGAGGATGATGATGATGATGATGATGATGATGATGATGATGATGATGAGGATGATGATGATGCTGCTGCTGATGCTGATGCTGGTGCTGGTGCTGATGATATGATGATGATGATGATGCTGCTTGATGATGCTGCTGATGATGATGCTGATGCCGATGCTGATGAGTATGCTGATGATGATGCTGATGTGTGCTGATGATGATGTTGATGATAGTTTATGATGCTGATTTGATGATGATGATGATGATGATGCTGATGCTGATGATGATGATGATGATGCTGATGCTGATGCTGATGCTGATGATGATGACGATGATGATGACGATGATGATGATGATGATGATGATGATGGTGATGGTGATGATGATGATGATGATGATGATGATGATGATGATAGATGGTGATGAACATGATGATGATGATGCTGATGACGATGACGATGATGATGATGATGATGATGAGGAGGAGGATGATGATGCTGCTGCTGATGCTGATGCTGGTGCTGGTGCTGATGCTGCTGATGATGATGATGATGATGATGCTGATGCTGCTGATGATGCTGCTGATGATGATGCTGATGCCGATGCTGATGAGTATGCTGATGCTGATGCTGATGCTGCTGCTGCTGATGATGCTGATGATAGTTATGATGCTGATTTGATGATGATGATGATGATGATGATGATGATGATGATGATGATGATGATGATGATGATGACGATGACGATGGACGATGACGATGACGATGACGATGATGATGTGATGATGATGATGATGATTGAGATGATGATGATGATGATGATGATGATGATGATGATGATGATGATGACGATGATGATGATGATGCTGATGATGATGATGATGATGATGATGATGATGATGATGATGATGATGATGATGATGATGATGATGATGATGATGATGATGAGGATGAGGATGAGGATGAGGATGAGGATGAGGATGAGTATGAGGGTGAGGATGGAGGAGCTGGAGGGTAAGGCACCGATGCCGCTGCTCGTCCTGGGGAGCCCTCGTCGCCACGGCGGGGTTCTCCCTCGAGCTTCTGGTCAGAACACACCCCTGGAGAGGTCTCGGGAGTAGCGTTAATTCGGGCCTGTCCCCCTACAGGGGGAAATTCGACGAAAAATATAGAATACCCCCAAATAGTCAAATAGTCCAAAAATAGTCTGGGGACTATTTTTTGAGTATTTTTTGACCTTTTCGGTGTATTTTTGGAATATTTCTCGTCGAGCATCTCCCTGTAGGAGGACACGCCCGACATAAGAGTAGCGATATCGGTGCGGCAGGTCTGCGTCGTGTCGAGTCGGTGGCGACCCTGCCGCGGGGGCGCTCACGGGCGAACGCCACCAGCGGCCCAGAATCGTCCAACACGGATGTGGGTCCGGCGAGCGGAACGCCGCCGCGGTGTCAGAGTCTATGCGGCGTCACGCGGTGTCAGAGTCCAACGACTGGGTCGGTCGCCACGACACGCATTTGCCGTGTCTTTTTGTTGCTTTGCAGTTTTCGGCCTGCTGACGGCCGCGGGGCCGTCAACAAAAACGACTCAGGATGAAACGCGGGTCCCCAGGAAGGAGTCCAGACTTCCGGTGGTGTTCTCGCCAGATGGCCCGAGAAGCCCCCAAGCCGGCCCGAGAGGGCCCTAGACGGCCCATGCGGCTCCCAAACTCGTCCTCAGAGGCTTCAAGGGGGCCCCGCGAGGGACCCACGATAGGGGAAAGCGAAGCGGCTCCAAAGCCTTCCCCCCATCGATAATCTTCAAGAACCCCAACACGAGGCCCCCAATAGGCGCACAGCACCGTTACACGAGGCCCCAAGAAGGCCCCATCAGACGCCAGCCCCCGAAATGCTTCCAAGCGGCTTCCGAGAGGTCTCCTCAGAGACTCCGTCTGCAACCCCGCCACGCCAACGGGCTGACTTCGGTGCGGCTTTTCACCACCAGAAGACGCTACCATGACGGCCCAGAGGAACCCGAGGTGTCTCAAGAGGGCCCATGACTGGCCTAGAGACCCGCAGGGCGGCCTGAAAACACCCCCGAGAGACCCCCAAGGCAGGCCCGGGTTCGGGTGCAGGATCCTGCAGGATTATGCAAGGCCTGACTCACTCGGGTCTGGATTGACCCGGGTCAGAAGAGCCCCGAGACCCACCCGCGACCCTGACGGCAAAACGGCGCTTGCGGCATTCTCGCGGTGCAGTGTGCGAGCAAATGGCGCTTGCGGAATTTCGAGCTTGGCAGACGCTTCCGCCGCCCCCCTCACTCTGGGTTGCAACTCCGAGGGGCGTTGTTTATTGAGTCTCACTCTTTTTGTTATTAACTTATTATCGTGCACAGGGTGACTAGAGGTCCGACCACTTTGTTCCGCGTCGCCCCCCCCCCCCCGCCCCGCGTCCCCAGCGCCAGAGTGGGACCCCCGCGCCATGGCTCTCTGCCCCGAGCCCCCCCGCGTCCCCAGCGCCCCAGTGGGAGACCCGTCCACTGCCCCCTCCGCCACGAACGCTTTATTCCGCGTCGCACCCCCCCCGCGTCCCCAGCGCCAGAGTGGGACGCCCACGCCGTGGCTCTCTCCCCCGAGCCCCCCCCGCGTCCCCAGCGCCCCAGCGAGAGTCCCGCCCACCGCCCCCTCCGCCACGAACGCTTTATTCCGCGTCGCACCCCCCCGCCCCCCCGGCGTCCCCAGTGGGGGCTCCGCCCCGTGCCCCCTCCGCCCCGACAATTTTATCCCGCGTCGCGACGCACACCACCTTCCCCCCCGTTCCCAGCGCCCCAGTTGGACCCCCGTGGCCCTCTGCCCCAAGCCCCGCCTTGTGCCCCCTCCGCCCCGACCACTTTATTCCGCGTCGCGACGCACACCACCTCCCCCCCCTCCTCTCCGCGCCCCCAGCGCCCCAGTGGGACCTCCGCCCCGTGCCCCCTCCGCTCCGAGCAGTTTATTCCGCGTCGCGACGCACACCACCTCCCCCCCTCCCCACCTGGGATTTTGGGCCCCGTTGTTGGGCCCCGAGGGGCGATGTCGTGCCCCCTCTTCCCCCCTCCTCCGCCTCCTCCTCCCCCTTCCTTTTTTTACAAGAGCCATGGCACACGTGCCCCTTGTTTTTACGATTACAACTATTATGATTATTCTCATTCTTAGTCGTAGTCGTATAGATCGCAGTATTATCAGTATAGTAGTATTTATGCTTATTTCTATCACAATTTGTACAGCGAGCCCGCTTTGCTGCAGGCGCCCGTGATTTTTTGTTTTTTTATGTACACCGAGCCCGCCGCAGGCGTCATTTTTTCTGTTGAAGCACTGCGGCTGGGTCGCGGGGAGGGTCGCGGGTGGGTCGCGGGTGGGGTCGCGGGCCGGGTCGCGGGCCTGGGTCGCAGGCCTGGGTCGCGGGTAGATCGCGGGTGGATGGCGGGATGGGTCGCGGGATGGGTCGCGGGTAGCTCGCGGGTGGATGGCGGGTGGGTGGCGGGCGGGTCGCGGGTGGGTCGCGGGCGTGGTCGCGGGGGGGGCGGCGACAAGAAACAACAACCAGCAACCAACAACAGTAGCATCAACAACACCACTACCGCCATCAATCCTTACAACACCAACACCACCACCACCACTACCACCACCACCATCAACAACAACAACAACACCAGCACCAGCACCAGCACCGGTACCATCAACAACAACAACAACAACAACAACAACAACGACAGCAACAGCAACAGCAACAGCATCACCAACGGCAACAGCCGACAACAGCCACAACAACACCGCCACCACCGCCACCACCGACAGCAACAACAGCAACAGCAACCACAACACCAACAACAAGAACAGTAACACCACCAACAACAACCCGCACCGCAAAGCCTCACTTCAGCCACGCACCCAGGGACAGGGACTGACCGTTCGGCCCCCTCACTCCGGTACAGGGCAGGTGGCCCCCAGGGTCGGCCCCCCGACGCGCCATGGGAGGCCAGGGGGCCCCGGGCGCGCACTGGAGTCGCGCAGGGAGGCTGCAGGCGGCCCGGGAATGCGCCAAGGAGAGATCCAAGAGCGGCCCGAGAAGCCTCCGAGACAGCCCAAGAACGCTCCAAGGTGCCCAAGATGGCCCCACGAGGACCCCGAGGCCGCACCAAGACGGCCCAGGAGGCCCCCAAGAGGACTGCCACGAGGGCCCCACGATACAAGAATCATTTATCCACACGGTGTGTTGTCGATCTATTTCGCGTAATCGTCTTTTCGAGCTTCCACGCTCCACGACAGCCTCAGAGGCGACCAAGACCGCTTTCAGACGGCCCAAGAGGCCTGCAAAAGGGCCCCAAGACCGGCCAAGACGGGCCCAAAACGGCCCAAAAGGCATCCAAGACGGCACAGGAGCGCGCTGGGATCGCTCCAGGAGGCTGAAGATGCGCCCAAGATGCGCCAAGAGAGTTCCCAAAGCGATCCAAGAGGCCTCCGAGGCAGCCTGACAAAAAACGCTCCAAGACGCCCAAGATAACCCCATGAGGACCCCAAAACCACACCAAGACGGCCCAAGCCGCTCCCAAGAGGACTGAAGAAGGCCCCACGATGGAAAACTCATGGATTCATCGGGTGTTCTCCAATCTATTTCACGTCGTCGTCCTTTCGAGCTTCCCTCGCTCCCAGACAGCCCCAGAGGCGCCCCAAACCGCCTTCAGACGGCCTCGCGAGGCCCCCAAGAGGCCCACAGGATGCCCCAAGAGACCCCCAAACGGCCACCAGGAAATTTCAAAACTGCCTCCCAGAAGCTCTCGGCAGGCCTCTTACGATATCCCTACAAACATCCACGAGGCTTCTAACCCACAGCCCAAGAACGGTGGCGGGATGGGCCGTAGGCCATTAGACAATAACGGCACCAATGAGTTCTCCTTCTTGGGCCTTTCTGGTGCCTCTCTGGAGAGGCCTCGTGGATGCTCCTGGGGCCACCTTCGAGGTCAGTTGGGCCGTCCGGGGGCGACCATGGGCGTCTTGGAGCGACTTCTGGGCGTCTCGGTGCTCTCTTGCATTGCAGCGCCCCTGGCCTCTCTTGGCACTTCCTGGCTCCGTTCTCTGCACCTTGGGAGCCCCTCGAGCGCCTCGGCGCCCGCAATTGCGGTCGACTTTTCGTCCCAGGAAGGCGCTTGGAAGGCGCCGCCGTTCGAGGAAGGCGCTTGGAAGGCGCCGCCGTTCGAGAGAAACTTGTTCCCGCCTTCGGGGAAAGCCGCGAAGGGCGGCACCCTTGCCGAGCGGGGCGCGGTCTCGCGGCGTCAGGCGGGACTCCCGCGGCTCGAGGAAACCTTCGGGGACGAGATCTTCAAGTTCATCGACGCCTTCACTGGCAACCACGGGCGGATGGCTGCCGGACACCGCTTGCAGACGACCGCGCGCCCGATCTCATGTTCCTTGGACTGCTTGTGGCGAGCTGCCCAAAAAGCGGGTTCCCCAGTCAGCCGCATGTGGATCTACGTTCCCATGCCAGCAGCAAGGTCGAACTCCAGGACCACGCGCTGCAGGGGTCTTGTGGGCGCGCGGCCAGGGGGGCCTGGTTGCCTGCGAGAAGAAATGCCGCAGCCGCGTGTCTTTTTCGGCCAGCAAGCTCAGGTGCGCCTCGCAATTCTTCACGATGCAGCAGGGTCGGGGGAGGAGGAGGAGGAGGAGGAGGAGGAGGAGGAGGAGGAGGAGGAGGAGGAGGAGGAGGAGGAGGAGGAGGAGGAGGAGGAGGAGAGGAGGAGGAGGAGGAGGAGGAGGAGGACGCGATGTCCAAGGTGGCGATACACATGCGGGCGCGGGGGGGCCGGGCCCTTCTCCCTCGAGCCGGACGACGGCGGCCGCGTCTCGAAATCCGCCGCCGCACCCGTGCCACCGCGGGGCTGGATGGCTCCATGCGGCCCCCGTCGGTCCTCCTCCGCCCCCATCCCTGTCTCCCTCCTCATCCACCTTCGCCTCCTCCTCATCCTCCTTGTCCTCCTCTCCTTCTCCTCCTCGTTCCTCCTCGTTCCTCCTCCTCCTCCTCCTCCTCCTCCTCCTCCTCCTCCCCCTCGGCTTCCGAGTCATCTCGGGCACGGCGACGCGTTTGCTATCTTAGTTGTTGGGCCCTCGACAGTGTTCTGTGGCGGTCCAGGATCTCCGCTGGCGCTTGTGGCTTTGGCGTCCCGCTCCTGCCGCCCCTCTGCCTCGTCCTCGTGAGCTCGCCAGGTGGTCCGCGGCTCGCGGCGCCCGACCGCCCCTTCGCCATCGGGGGTCAGGGGTTTCCTCTGCGCGGGGGAGGGGTCTCTATCCGCGCCGCCCCAGACGTCGCAGGGCCCCCTCCAGACGCGGTGGAGACACAGCTGCCGACCGCGAGGCCTGCCGGTGTGGATTTGTTCATCAGGCCTTATCCGTTCGTGGCAGACAGCGCCGTGGGCCATTGCTAAGACCTCGGGAAGTCCGTCATCAAGCAGAACCTCATGGGCGCCCGAGGGTACTTGCTAAAACATACATCGCGGGTTGGTAAGCCGCGGGGTGAGCGACAACTTGCACTTAGGGCTTCCTCGGGCCACCCGGGGCAAGACTGCGTCGTCATCGGGGACGACAACGGCCTTGGCAACTGCGCGGCCGAGCCCCCGTGTGGCACCTCGCGCGGCGGCTGGCCCGTGGCGGCGGCTGGGCGAACTGCTGCGCGATGTCGCAAGCGCCCGACCACTCGGCTTGGCACTGCCAGGCCGAGCAGCCGTTCTCGGTCGTCCGTCGGGCTCTCGGCGGCAAGTGCCCCGGCAGTGCTTGGGCGGAGAAGGGCCGGCCCCAGGGGCCAGGGCCCTGGCCGATGTGCCCCCGGGAGGAGATGCGCCCCCCACGGGCAGACTAGTGTTTTACTTTCCCCTCGCCACGTGCATTTCGGAGTTTTGTCTCGCCCCCGCGGGGGAAGGGGCAATCGGCGACGTCATCGAGAAGCGTTCGTCGCAAGGACTGGGCGGCGATGGCGCGGCGCCCGACCGGCGCCCACCTGGCGCTGCTAGACGGGGGCGTCGCGGAGGATTACCCCCCCCGGCGAAGCGCCGCGCGCTCGACCCCAGTCTGCCGCCTTCCGGAAAAGGGGGCTTGGAGGTCGGCCGACGCCTTAGGGTGGAGGTTTTGCGTCGAGTTCCCCGCGCGCGCAGGCGCCGCGCTGCGCGCGCCGCGGGGCCATGCTGGCTTCCGGGCGCCCGGGGACGCCCGATCGTTCCTTCGAAGACCTTCGAGCCCGTGGGCAATTTGTCGGCGGCCTTCGGCCAGGAGGGAAGCGCGTCGCCCCAGAGGGCGCTTCACACAGCGCGAATCATTTCCCCGTCCCCAGCGATGCGCCCCAGGGGGGCCAGGGGTTCGCGCGGCGAACCGCGCGGCGATGCGCCTGGGAGTCTTCAAGGAATCCGAGGATGGGCCCCCATGGGAGTCCGCGTTGGGCTACGTTACTCGCGGGGGTGCGTGTAGGGATGCCGCGCGCTGCCGCGCCGTGTCGTGCCCAGCCCTGCTGCTGCGCCCGGTCGTGCACTGCCGTGCCCGCGCGCCGCGCTGTTCCGCGTCGCGCCCGCGTTGCGCGTTGCGCCGTGCCGCGCCGTGATCGCCGCCTCAGGGGGTCCCAGTCGGATGCCGTTCTTAGAGCTTCCTATGTTTTGCTCGTCGCGTTGACCGTCGTCGCGACAGTCGCAAATGTCGCAGTATTCGTTGCGGTCGCGCTCGTCGTCGTCGTCGTCGTCGCGATCGTCGTCGCGGTCGTCGCCGCGGTCGTCGTCGCGTGGTCGTCGGGGCCGGAGTCGTAGTTGTAGTCGACGTGGTTGGCGTTGGGTTCCTGCGCGTGGTCGTCGTCGTCGTCGTCGCCGCCCTCGTCGTCGCGATCGTTGTAGTCGCTGTCGTCGTCGTCGCAGTTATAGATAGTGTGCGGCTGTATTCCTACAGCGCGCTGCGCTTTGGTGGGCGCGGCTGCCGCGGCGCGCGCGGGCGTCGTCGTCGCGAGCGCAAGCGCTGCGGCGCGCGCGCAGCGCTCATCGGAAACAGGCCGTTGGAGGTCTCTTGGAGCTGTCTTGGAGGCCTCTCGGAAGCATTTTGGGCCCAGTCGGAAACCCGAGCAGGCGAGGATTTCAGCGCCCCTCAAAGGCCTGAGGGGATTCATTGGTCCTGGCCCCTTTGGGCTCTCCAGGGGGGCCTCTTGGAGCTATCTTGGGCCGCGTGGGGCCTTCTGCCGTCTCGCGACCTTCCTTGAGAGGCTCTCGCGTTGTCTTGGGCCATTTCGTGCCGTTTTGCTGTCGTTCTGGCGTCGTGGACATCGTCTGGGGGGCCGCTGGCGCCGCCTGGGGGCCGAGGTGACCGCGGGGCAACAATCCAAAAAGGGCGGTTTTCGAGTGGCGCGCGCGCGGGAAGGCGGAGGGCCCTTTGAGATTCCACAACAAATCGCACACATCAGGCGATCATCCTAACGCGCCCACTCCGCGCAGTTGCGGCGGCGACTTTGCGCGGCGGGTCCCCGGTCATGGGCAGCCCCTGGGGCGTTGCAGTTTGAATGTGGGTTTGCCTCGCCCCCCGTGCCCCCGCAAGTTCGACGTCGGGCCTGGCCCTCGTGCAGGCAGATTATCTACGAACAAGTCGACCATATTCAAACGTAGCAGAAATGTCAATCATCGTTAAAGGCATTCTTCCCATATGGATTTTCTTGCCGTATTTTTGACCATGCCTTCTGTAGAAGGACAGGCCCGACTTGTCCTTGGCGCGTGCCTTTCCAGGGGGGCCGGGCGCTGGCGCCCTTCGCCTTTGTCGGGCCACTCGCTGCGCGCACTCTCTGGGCCCAATGCATGATGATTCATGACCTTTTGCGCAGTCCACGCAAAGCCCAAGCGCGCGCTGCCGCGGTGACGCGTCAACATCCTGATTCGATCACTGGGTGTCTACAGTGCTATCAAGACATGGCTCGTACGACATATATATATAATACATATTCATTCATCCAGGGGGTGCGAGAATTCAGATCTCTGCGCGCAGACGCTTCGACATCATAGGAGAGCCACAGGCTGCAGCCAATCTGTCAGCTTGGCCACTTGCGCCCGCGCGTTCAAACCACTCAACAACTCAACAACCATCGCGCGCCAACTATCTTTGTCAACAAGTGCCTTGCGGGCCTCGCGAGCGCGGTTCCGCGCGCCCATTCGCCGTCCTCCTCAGCTCAATCGTTATTACCTTCGCAAGCGTCATCATTGCCCTCGCCACCATCAGCATCATCATCATCCTAACCATCGTCGGGATCATCGCCGTCGCCGTCGCCATCTTCGACGCTGCCGCCGATGCCGCCGTCGCTATGACATCGCGCCCGTGCGAGTTACCGACCCTGACGGAAGTGCCAGCGCCCATCAGTATTCGCCATCACGGCCGCATCATTGGCGCCCAACCAGCTGGCCGATCTGCGCGCGAGCGGGCGCGCGCCAGCGCGGCCGCAAAGACGCGCCAGCAAGTTCCCGCCGGCAGCCGCAATCGCGGACAAACGGGCGTTGCGAAACAGGTTCCGGGTGGGGGGGCGGGGTGGTTCCGCAAGCGATGGGGTCGGCGATTGCAAACTTGAGGGGTGAATGGCGCCGCGTAGCTTGAACCGCGTGGCACTCACCGCGAAAGTAGCACCATGCAGCGTCCATTATGCAGCGGTTTTTGCAGTTTGAGCAACGCGCCGTGCACTGCGCAGCTTGCGCCACATGGCTTGCACCACGCAGCTTGCATCACTTACCTTGCACCACGTGCGTTCTCTGTTTTGAAAGAGAATAGGTTGCACCACCCTCCCCCCCGGGTTTAAAGTTCTCCCGGGATTCTGACCCAATGCCCATCCTACCTGAGAGTTCATATTATCCCAGCCAAACCGGTATCGCCCCGCCCCCCGCCATCCTCCTTAGCAACATGCAGAACAAATGGCTTCGCAACATTTGTTTTCCTAAGCAACTCACGCGTGGTGCTGCGAAATCTTAGGGCACCATGGGTTTTTCTACAGCAAAAAAAACTTCCAAGCGGGTTTCGCGCGCGCGCGTCGAAATCTTTCGAACGCTCTTGCGCTTGTGCCGTTGCGAGAATCCTCTGCAACAAATGGGACGAAGTGCGCGCGCGCGTCGTCGCGCGCGCATGCCAAAATCCTTTCAAAACCCGCGGGTTCCGAATGATTTCAAAACCGAGTGCCCAAAACACATTCAAGAACACAGGGTTCCGCAACACGAATTTTCAACACAAACGTCCGCACGCGCTCTTGCGTCGTCGTCGTCGTCGTCCTCCCTCCTCCCTCGTGGTCGTCGTCGACGTCGTCGCCGTCCTCTATCTTTCCTCGTCGTGGTCGTCGTCGTCCTCTTTGGCGTCGTCGTTGTTTCCGTCGGCGTTGTCGCCGTGGTCGTCTTTCCTGCTCCCTCGTCGTCGTCGTCGTCGTCCGTCGTCGGCGTCTCGCCGTCGTCCCTCCTATTTCGCCGTCGTCGTCGTCGTCGTCGCCGTCGTCGTCGTCGTCGTCGTCGTCGTCGTCGTCCCTCTTCCCTCGTCGTTGTCGTCGTTGTCGCCGTCGTCGTCCTCCCTCTTCCCACGTCGTCGTTGTGGCTTTCGTTGGCGACGTCGCCGTCGTCATCGTCGTCGTCTTCGTCGTCGTCGTCGTCGTGGTCGGCGCCATCGACGTTGTCGTCGTCGTCGGCGTTGTCATCGTCGTCGTCGTCGGCGTCGTCGTCGTCGTCGTCGTCGTAGGTGTCGTCGTCGTCGTCGTCGTCGTCGCCGAAGTCCTCGATGACGTCGTCGGTGTCGTCGTCGTAGTTGTCGGCGTCGTCGTCGTCGTTGCCGCTGTCGTCGTCGGCGTCGGTGTCGCTGCCAAGTGCCATTTGGTACGTACCGTCACTGTCTTAAGAGGTCTTGCGACAAAGTTGCGGGGGGGAGGGTGGGATGCTTTCACGAGCAGTGGAGAGGACAGCTTCAAGCTGAGCAAGGGATTGATTCTCCTCCCTAAAAAGAGAATAGATTCTACCCCCCCTGGACTTATCGGCCCCCCTGGGATAGCTTTCTTCTGCACACTCATCCATCCTAAATATGAAAGCGTACCATCCCAGCCAAACCGGTTTCCCCCCCTGAGGTTCCTTCGTGAAAAACACTCTGCGGTGACATTTTTGATTCCAACATAGCACTTTTTCACGAATCCCTTGCAACAAATGAAACGAAGTGCACACGTGCGCGTCGTCGCGCGCGCATGCCGGAATCCTTCAAAAACCTACGGTGCGGGAAGGATTTCGCAATCGAGCTTCCAAAGAACATACAAAAACACCGGGTTTCGCAACACAGGGTTGCTAAAACAACATCCGCGAAAACTCTTGCGAAATCCTAAGAAAACCATGGTTTGTTTCAAGATTTTCACAGAATGCTACCAAACGGGGCTTCGCGCCCGCTCATTTGGAAATCTGTCGAACGCCCTTGCGCGTGTGCCGTCGCGAGCATCCCCTGCAACAAAGGGGACGAAGTGCAGACGCGCGCGTCGTCGCGCGCGTAAGCCGAAAACCTTCAAAACCCATCGGTTTCGGAAGGATTTCAAAATCGTGTGTCCAAGAAACCTACAACAACAGAAGGTTTCGCAACACGGATTTTCAACAAAAGCGTGCGCGCGCGCTCTTGCGTCGTCGTCGTCGTCGCCGTCCTCCCTCCTCCCGCGTCGTTGTCGTCGTCATCGTCGCCTACGTCGTCCTGTGTCTTTCCTCGTGTTCGTCGTCGTCGTCCTCTTAGGCGTCGTGGTCGTTTCCGTCGTCGTTGTCGCCGTGGTCGTCCTTCCTCCTCCTCCCTCGTCGTCGTCGTCGTCCGTCGTCGGCGTCTCGTCGTCGTCCCTCCTATTTCGTCGCCGTCGTCAACGTCGTCGTTGTCGTCGTCGCCGCCCTCCCTCCTCCCTCGTCGTTGCCGTCGTCGGCGTCGCCGTCCTTCCTCCTTCTTCGTCGTTCGCGTCGTCGCCGTCCTCCCTCCTCCCTCGTCGTTGTCGTCGTTGTCGCCGTCGTCGTCCTCCCTACTTCCTCGTTGTCTTCGTTGGCGACGTCGTCGTCGTCTTCGTCATCGGCGTCGGCGTCGGCGTCGGCGTCGGCGTCGGCGTCGTCGTCGTCGTCGACGTCGTCGTCGTCGTCGTCGCCGCCGTCGTCGTCGTCGTCGTCGTCGTCGTCGGCGTCGTCGTCGTCGGCGTCGGTGTCGTCGTCATCGTCGTCGGCGTCGTCATCGTCGTCGTCGTTGTCATCGTCGTCGTCGTCGGCGTCGGTGTCGTCGTCGTCGTCGGTGTCGTCGTCGTCGTCGTCGTTGTCGTCGTCGTCGAAATCGTTGGAGACGTCGTCGGTGTCGTCGTAGTCGTTGTCGGCGGCGTCGTCATCGTCGTTGTCGCTGTCGTCGTCGGCGTCGCTGTTGTTGCCAAGTGCCATGTGGTACCCACCGTCACGGTCTTAAGAGGTTTTGCAAACCAAGTTGCGGGTGGGTGGGTTGGATGTTTGAGCGAGCAGTGGAGTGGACAACTCACTGCGAACAGAAATTAGTTGCACCACGTAGCTTGCACCACATCGCTTGCCACGTTGCTTGTACCACGTGGATCTCTTCTTACGTCCAAACAGATAGGTTCTACCACTCTCCCCCCGGGGTTAAAGACCCCCCGGGAACCGATGCAAAACACAAAGGATTCTGACCCAATGTCCATCGTAAGTGTGAGTTCGTAGTCTCCCAGCCAAACAGGTATCATCCCCTTCGCCATCCTCGGCAAAACATACTATGCGCGCGCACCCTTCTATCACATATCACAATTGTCCAAGAATCCCTTTTCAAAAAGGACGAAGTGCACACGCGCGCGTCGTCGCGCGTGCATGCCGAAATTCTTAAAAACCTTCGGTCTCGGAAGGATTTCAAAATCGAGTTTTCAAACAAGCGTACAAACACACATGGCTTCGCAACGTTGATTTTCGGGGGGAAAATAACGTACGCGCGCGCTCCTGCGAAATCTTAAGGAACCATAGTTTTTCAAGCTTTTCAATCAATACTACCAAACGGGCTTCGCGCGCGCATGTCAGAATCGTTCGAACGCCCTTGCGCCCGTGCCGTCGCGAAAACCCCCTTCAAACAATTGGGCGCAACGCACGCGCGCGCGTCGTCGCGCGCGCATGCCGAAATCCTTCAAACACCTTCGTTTTCGGAAGGATGTCAAAATCGAGCGTCCAAAAAAACACATGTTTTCGCAACACGGATTTTCAACAAAAGCGTGCGCACGCGATCTTTCGTCGTCGTCGTCGTCTCGCAGTCCCTCCTCCCTCGTCGTCGTCGCCGACGTCGTCGTCGTCTGTCCTTCCTCGTCGTCGTCGTCGTCGTCCTCTTAGGCGTCGTGGTCGTTTCCGTCGTCGTTGTCGCCGTGGTCGTCCTTCCTCTTCCCTCGTCGTCGTCGTCGTCCGTCGTCGGCGTCTCGTCGTCGTCCCTTCTATTTCCTCGCCGTCGCTGTCGTCGTCGTCGTCGTGTTCCTTCCTCCGTCGTTGTTGTCGTCGTCGGCGTCGTCGTCCTCCCTCCTTCTTCGTCGTTCGCGTCGTCGCCGCCCTCCCTCTTCCCTCTTCGTTGTCGTCGTTGTCGCCGTCGTCGTCCTCCCTCTTCCCTCGTCGTTGTCGTCGCTTTCGTCGTTGTCGTCGTCGTCGTCGTCGTCGTCGTCGTCGTCGTCGTCCCCCTCGTGCTCCCCCCTTCCCGGGCACCTCCCCCCCTCCCCCTCCCAGGCCTCCCTCGCGTGCTCATCCTCGGCCTCGCCCTCCCCCTCCCGCCCTCCCCGATCCAGAACCTCTGCCCCCGCCCCCCCCCCCCGTCCCACAGGGCGGCGCGTCCACGCGGGTGCCGGGCACCTCCTCCACGCTCGTGGCGTCCCGGCCGCCCAGCGCGTCGTCGCTCTCGAGGACCCCGGGGCTCGCGCTGTCACGCCCGCGCTGGCCTCGGGCCGGACGAAAGGGGGGGATTGGGAAAGGGGGGGTCACGAAGTTTGCTGCATGCAGCTGGTTTCGGCCTCACCGAAGGGCCCATTCCTCGATACATAGCCGCCTCCGGCGCCGGGAGGCGCCGGGAGAATCAGCTACGTGAGCTGATTCTCAACCCCCCCCTTTGCTATCCCCCCCTTTCGCCCGACCCGATGGCCGTGGCCAGCCCAGCCCTCGAGGACGAGACGCCGGCGCAGGCATGGGGTTTCTCGGCACGCCGGAGAGGGGTACGGAGAGAGGTCGGACGTCAGAGGGAAAGAGGTATGCCCATACGGGTACTCCAGATTTCGTAACAAAAGGGAGGGGGTCTGGACCCTCCAAGACAAGCCATTTCAGACCTCCTCCGTGGGAGAACCCTCCAAAGCATCGTCCCCAGACCCCCCCAGGCCCTCCAAGATAGCCTGGAAAAGACCCCCCCCCGAAATGAGACCCCCCTCCCTTTATTTCGAAATCTGGAGTACCCTTTCTCTTCGTTTTTTTGGGGGGGGCCTTCTGGGGGGTTCTCGCCGCCGCCGCTGGATTCGCTTCGAAGTCCAGGTCAGAAGGCACCTCGGTAGAGGTCCAGAGAGTACCAGTATCGGATTTGCTTGGCTTTTCCCAGGTCGGAGTCCAGCATCAGTGCCTGCCAACTGTTAACAGGATTCGCTGTCTGTGTCTCCGCGGGCGCTGTCCACTCGAAACACGCGCTCGCCTGCCCGACAGCGACCGCTGTCGGTTTTGGACAACATTTGCTGTTGGGCATCGTATCCATTTTTTCCGTACCCGTTGCGGGCGTGCAACATAATGCGCCTGAATGCGACACAGCGTCAAACGGACAACACGGGAAGCAACATTCTGCGCCCTGTAGGCATAATTTTCTTTGTTTTTTTTCCTCGTAAGTCACGCCCACTTGTCCTGCAAGGTCGGGGTTCGTGGCAATGTCAGGTTTTTTTCCGTACCCGTCGCGGGCGTATGGACCGTGTCGGGAGTCTTGAGACAGGGGTCAATGCAAACGGGGGTCAGCCAGAGCGCCCGATGTTGCAGGATCTTGCAGGGCCAGGGTCGCACTGACCTCGGGTCCGGGTGCAGGATCCCGCAGGATCTCGCAGGATGCCGGCCTGGGTTTTTGGGTGAGACCTTGCCGAATTTTGCAGGACTTTGCAAGGCCTGACTGGCCTGGGTCTGGAATGACTCAGGGGCAACGATAGGGGGGATAGGCACAGGGGGGGATGCATCGACCCCCAATCGCCCATGGATCGCCGAGAGGGGTCTGACAGCACCAACCCTCCCAGGAAGGTGCGGATGCACTCTCGGGGGCCTCTCGCCGGTCTATCGGCGGTGTATCGCCGATTCCAGGTCGATGCATCCCCCCCTATGCCATGGGGCGACGAGATCTATGCATATCCACTGCTCCCGGCCAGGCCCATCCTGGGCCCAGGAGCGGTGTATATGCCTCCCTGGCCAAGCCAGGAGGGCGTATACACAGCTCTTGGGCCCAGGATTGGCCTGGCCGGGAGCAGTGGATATGTATAGATATCGTCGCCCTGTGCCAGTCCCCCCCCTATCGTTGCCCTCCTGACCCGGGTCAGCAGAGCCCCGACCACGTCGGGCTCGGGGCCGGCTCTGCCGCAGGCCGCTCCCGTGGACCTGCGCGGGGAGCCCGCGCGTGGCCGGGCTCTCTCGCCGTGGCCCTCTCCTCCTCCTCCTCCTCCTCCTCCTCCTCCTCCTCCTCCTCCTCCTCCTCCTCCCTCCCTCCTCCTCCTCCTCCTCCTCCTCCTCCTCCTCCTCCTCCCTCCTCTCCTCCTCCTCCTCCTCCTCCTCCTCCTCCTCCTCCCCCCCCTCCTCCTCCTCCTCCCCTCCGCCTCCTCCTCCTCCTCCTCCTCCTCCTCCTCCTCCTCCTCCTCCTCCTCCTCGCAGTGGCGAAGAGAGTCCTGGCTCGCTTGTAGTCCCACAACTGTTCTAGGAGCCTTCTGTGGTCAGCACGAAATGTTCTCAGAACATGTCTGGCGGAGGTTGTCTTGTTTCAACACATCGGGCTCGTGTTCTAAGAACCCTGTTTTTGTTACTGGAACACTTTTCTGGGTTCTCATATCACTTCGTGGTAGGACTATGGGAACGCCGGGTCGGTCGGTCCCTGCCCAAGGAAGGCCCCCTCCTTTCGTGTACGCCGTTCCTTCCGACGCGGTCGAGCTCCATCGGCAGGTCGACCGTGCCGAGTCGACGGTGCCGCTGTGTCATGCCCATCCCGACCCATGCAGCGCGCATGTCCTCTTGATGCTCTGGGGCCGCGCTGCCGTCGGAGGGGTCTCGTGCCCTCCCGCGCGTGCTCCCCGGTCGAGCCATGGCGGATCGCCCGATGTCTGTGCGGCAGGCTCGCGTCGCGTCCGCCGGCGGCGGCCTCCGCGCGTGCGTTCGAGGTTGAGCGCCGCTTTCGGGCCGGACGAAAGGGGGGGATTGGGAAAGGGGGGGTTACGAAGTTTGCTGCATGCAGCTGGTTTCGGCCTCACCGAGGGGCCCGTTCCTCGATACACGGCCGCCTCCGGCGCCGGGAGGCGCCGGGAAAATCAGCTACGCGAGCTGATTCTCAAACCCCCCCTTTTGCTATCCCCCCCTTTCGCCCGACCCGACGCTTGTGGCCCAGAATCGGCCCCTCCTCGAGCGATCCGGCCTTTGTCGGGCAGTGTGTCTCGGCAGATGCACGCTCGGATGCGAGCCACGGCACGCGGGCGCCGTTCTGTTGCCGAGGCGTGGAGGCTTGAGCGACGGGGGTGACTTCTTTTCGAGGCCCCATGTAGTTTGTGAATGTATGTGCGTTTGTGTCTGGAGGATGGGGCCCCTGGACTCGAGGCACATGGCTCTGGAGGGCCCTCTGCGCTGTTCTACCCTGGTGGGCAGACCACCGTGTCAAACAAACTCTAACGAGGTGAGCGTGAACTTTTTTGTCAATACATATATATATATATATATATAAACGGTCCTGGGGAAAGGGTCGGGACTTCCAGGGACCCCGTGTTGAAAAATTCTGGACGTCGAATGACTGGGAATGGGTGACCGATGGGAACAATGTTTGAATCTTTGTCTTATAACTATGTTTGTTTTTTGTTCGCCATGTTTTGGATGGGTGTTGGGTGTTGGGTGTTGGGTCTTTGTTTTGAAGAAACACCGCCCAGCGTCACTCCTCTCCTCCTCTCCCTCCTCCCTCCTTCCCCTCCTCGCCCATGCCCTCCGCACGTCCCTGTTTCGGCACACCCCTCACACGTTGCGTGGCCCCATAGCCCATAGCGAGTCCCACCGAAGGCCCAAATGTCAGCGTTCGCACGCGCCCGCCGCACCCATGTGGGCACACCCTTCACGCTTCGTTGGCTTTTTCTGACCCCCTTCCTGCCGCCAGACAATTCGTGTCTGCTTCCTCCCAGCCCGCTTGGGCGCGCGTGCGGACTGCCTCTGCCGCGCTGCGATGCAAGAGACGTCCTCCCCGACTGCCACACAAGACCCCATGCGCGCCCTTGGCGCGGGGAGGAGGAAGAGGATAAGGAGGAGACGGAAGAAGAGGAGGAGAAGGAGGAGGATGAGGAGAAGGAGGAGGAGGAGGAGGATAAGGAGATAGAGGAGGAGGAGGAGGAGGAGGAGGAGGAGGAGGAGGAGGAGGAGGAGGAGGGAGGAGGAGGAGGAGGAGGAGGAGGAGGAGAATAAGGAGGAGGAATCGGTATAGGAGGAGGAGGAGGATGAGGAGGAGGAGGAGGAGGGCAGGAGGAGGAGGAGGAGGAAGAGGAGGATGGAGGAGGAGGGAGGCGGAGGCGGAGGAGGAGGAGGAGGGTACAGGAGGAGGGGGAGGGAGGGAAGGGGGAGGAGAAAGAGGAGCGAGGAGGAGACTGAGGAGGAGGAGGAGAGTAGAGTAGGAGTTAGGAGTAGGAGGATGAGGAGGCGGAGGAGAGGAGGAGGCGGAGGAGGAGGAGAAAGAGGGAGAGGAGGAGGAGGGGGAGGGGAGGGGGAGGGGGAGTAAGTGCGAGGAGCCTCTCGATGTTCTCCATCGATGGCGCGGTCCCGGCGGCTGGGAAATGCTTGTCCATGGAGCCGCCCTGGCTGCTGCCCGCCCCGCCCGAG
>CAUYUJ010011351.1:17500-23368 GCA_963575745.1 Prorocentrum cordatum | reverse complement strand
GAACATCTTATTTCTGGCCGGCGGGAGCGCCCGAGCTGGATTTCTGCACGGGGTGGGAGACGACCCGGGGTTTCCCGATGTAAGAGTATTCGAAGATGTTTATTTACATGTGTAGATCACAAGGTGAGGTCCACGGAGGTGAATTCGGCGGCGCGCCGAGAGTGGAAGTGGGAGAGAAGGGGCAGGCCTTCTCAGAAGGCGGCGGAGAAGGCTTCTCAGAAGGCGGGAGGTCTCCTGAGCCTTCCGAGAAGACCCGCCCCCGCAGGGCCCGCCGCCGAGAGGAGGCGAGGAGAAGGGCCCCAGGCATCCAGCGCCTCGACAATCGAGGCGGCCAGCCTGTCGCCATCCGTGGCCTGAGCGGGTCGGTTTCGGCCACCGGGGCCGTCAAGCATCGGCTCGGGAGGAGAGGCCGGCCGTGGGGGAAGAGGTCGAGAGGTCCTGGAGGCTTCCAGAGGCCCCACCATCAGGGAAAGAGACATCCTCTTTCCTGTGGCCTGCTCCTCCCGCTTCATATTTGGCAGACTGGCACTGTCCGCGCGACGCCTCTGGCACGGCGCTGTGCTTCAAGCGCCGCCACCGCTTCAACCGTTCGTCGGTCTTAGTATTGGCGCTCCCATTTTCCCTGCCGATTGCCCGTGTGGGGGATCCATCCCATCGCAAGATGATATTGTCACAGTGCTCGATGTCTATAGTGCAGTGCGTGCTTCATTGTGGAGAACTGTGCGTCGTGTTTCGCATAGAAGAGCCATCCCCAACTATCCACGTACCTGGATCCTCTTCCGCGACCTGCCTTATCGGCACTCAAGGTTTGCTTTGATGGTTTGGCAGGCTCGATCCGATTAGATTCCGATGTTCCGACTATCCGATGCGGCCCGATGCTTGCATGGCGCTTGCTCGCATGGCGCTGTCGTGCATCCTGGCGCGCTAGCTGATCTTGCGATGAGTGGGCGCCATGCTTCGTGCAGAAGAAGAGGCCAATCATCCCGACGAACCTCGGTCCTCGCTCCTCGACCTGCCTCACCGGCGCTCGTTCCTCGATCCTAGTCCCTCGGCCCTCGACCCTCCTCCGCGCTCCTCGACCCCTGTGCGCCACTTCTCCTCGGCCCCCGATCCTCGCTCCTCGGCCTGCCTGGCCGCTCCGCAGGGGGGCAGCCCCGCCCCCCTCCGCACGGTGCAGACCTGCCGCGCTTGGCGCGCCAGGGGCAAGTCCGAGGGCCTCAGCGCCGAGTACCCGGTGAGCAACTGCGTCGGCGCCGGGCGCATCGAAGGCCCGGCGCTGGGGGCCTGACGTCCTCGCGTCCAGGGGTAGAGGGGGGGGGGAGGGGGAGGGGGGGAGGGGAGGTTGGGGAGGAGAGGCGGAGGGCGGGGTGAGTGGAGGGTAGGAGGATGATGAGAGGAGGATGAGGGAGGAGGCCGGGGAAGTAAGGATGAGAGGAGGAGGAGGGAGGAGAGGAGGAGGAGGAGGAGGAAGAGGAGGCTTAGGAGTAGGAGGAGAGGAGGCGGAGGGAGGGAGGAGGAGGAGGAGGAGGAGGAGGAGGAGGAGATCCCCGCGCCGGGAGGACGTTCACGGCGGCTGCTTTTTCTGGCAGTGTGCGGCCTCCGGGGGTCTCGGGCCCCGGGGCCGTGAAGGCTGCTCGGGGCGAGAAGCTGGCCCTGTGGGGAGGGGGTCGGGACGGAAAAGCGGGTGCATCGAGTCTCGGCCGAGATGGTTTTGGTGTTTCCTGCTCCTCGTCTCTCCGCTCATTTCCCTGTTCCGCTCTTCCTCCTCCCCCTCCTTCGCCTCGTCCTCCTCCTCCTCCTCCTCCTCCTCTTCCTCTTCCTCCTTCCGAAGAGAAGAACTGCCCAGGTATGAACTTTCGAAGGTCCGCCCAGAGTTCTTGGCTCGGCGCTTGGCACCCCCCCGGGCGGCACCGGAGCGGAGGGAGGGGGTCTCAGCGCCGGCCCAAGGAATCCGCACGGACCTCCGACAGCTCCTGTTTTTGTAGATGTTTAGTCTTCTTCCTGTTCTACTCATTCTTCCCTGTTCGGGTTCCGTCACTTTCCGGTAGAATTGTGTCGGGCGTGTCCCCCTACAGGGGGATTTTCGACGAAAAATTTTGAAGACCCCAAACATTACCCCCAAAGGGTCAAACAATACCCCAAAAATAGTCCCCAGTCTATTTTTGGATTTTTTTTAAATCGTTCGTCGAAAATCCCCCGGGGGACAGGCCCGACCTAATTCTACTCGTTCTTTCCTGTTCGGGTCCCGTCACTCTCTGGTAGAAGGATGCAGAGCCGATCCTTTACAGAACAGGGCCTCCTCCGAGTGGCCAGCCCACCAGGCTCTCGTGATTCAAGGGGCGCGCTTCCCGCAGTGGAAGGGATTACTTGGAGGGAATCTTGAGGATGTGACTTCGGGCGGGAGGGTGTACTGCAGCATCGTTGATGCATCATGAGTTTATTATGGTCCTCCTCCTCCTTCTCATCCCTCCCCATGCTCCAGTCTGCCCTTCCTCCTCGATGCATCAACAATGCTGCAGTACGTCTTTTCCTGTCCGAAGTTCCCTTCTCATAGGTCCCTGCGATGCTTCCTGTTCGCAATAAGAAGCATGCCTTAGAAGTATCAGCTCCCTAAGGGCTGGAAAGGAACTGCCTTACATCCTTCTAGAGGATGATGAGGAATGCGCGAAGGTATGATCATGCAGTCCAGCGAGGTATCCAGCGATATGCCGGTTCTGAGAAACTGATTGCCCCTATCCGTGTCATTGCTGCTCAACTTCGCGTTTCAGGTCACGAACTTCGAGAACCTGAAGCGATAGCCCCATCTTGAAAAGGAGCCGCCCTCGATCCGTTCAGTTGTTGCACATGTCCAAGCTTCTGATATCCAGAGTACGACATTTAAGAAAGTCTGCAGTGGCACGCCAAATTTGAAAAGGAGCCGTTCTCCATCCCTACCTCGTGCAAGCTGTTGTGTCCAGTGTGCGTGGCGCAGAGCCGAGAGCCTCGCTTTGAAGCGGCATCGCACCCCATCTTCGCAGCTGCTACACAATCTTGAGACGAATGTGCGCGTCGCGAACGCGACAGCCCCATTTTGAAAACGATCCCATATTTTAGGAAGGCCGTGCGCGTCGCTACAGCGAGGTCTTCAGTCGTCATTTGAGAATGGCCCTTCCATCTTTGCAGATGCTGCAAAGTTCTAGGATGATTGTGCGAGGTGCTGAGGCGATGGCTCCATTTTGAAAGCGACCCCGCTCAATCCTGGCAGGCGTTGCAAAATTTGCAGACGAATGCGTGCGGCGCCGAGGCGAGCGGCTGATGTCGAAAACGCACCCCCCCATCCTCATAGATGTTCCAAACGTGTAAGACGAATGTGCGCTGCGCTGAGGCGAGAGCTCCATTTTGGACACGGTCCCCTTTCCATTTATGGCTGTTGTAGGCTTTCCAAAACGAGTGTGCGCTGTGCTAAGGCGAATGCTCTATTTTGAAGAGGCTGCCCTTCCATCCCTGAAAGTGTTGCAGGTTCCAAACTTCATGGTCATAGGTGGTCCATGTCGAGACACCCGTCCCGACTTACCGACACGTCTTGGGATGTGGCAGGCAGGGCGAGGGGCTATCTACAAGAACAGTGGTTCATGGGGAGGAGGGAGGAGGCGGATCTGATGATGATGCCGATGCTGATGATGGTGGTGATGACGGTACTGATAATGCTGTTGATGTTGGTGATGCTGATGACGATGATGGTGGTAATGTTGACGATGATGATGGCGCTGATGCTGCTGCTGCTGATGATGATAAGTATGATGACGATGATGCTGATGACGCTGGCGCTGAAGAAGAATAGGATGATGATGACGATCATGATGATGATGATGATGATGATGATGATGATGATGATGATGATGATGATGATGATGTTGATGATGCTGTCGATGCTGACGATGTTGACGATGACAATGGGTATGCGTACAAGGTGGTGGATGATAACAAGTATGACGATGCGCAATGTGGTGATGATGTTGCTGCTGCTGATGCTGACTGCGATGGCGATGTCGGCGATGGTGGCAGGAGGAAGACGGAGAATACGTGGAGGAGAAGGAAGCGGATGAGGTTGCAGAGGTACTGAGCAGGAGGACGATGCCTTCGACAATGACGATGATGCTGCTGATGATGTTGATGATGATGAGGATGATGCTGATCATGCTGATGATGATGGTGATGATGGTGATGATGGTGATGAGCATGCCGATCATGATGGTGGTGTTGATGATGGTGATGCTGATGATGTTGATGATGCCGCTGCTGATGACACGGCTGGGGATGGTGATGGTGATGACGATGGTAATTCTGATGATGGTGATGGTGATGTTGGCGACGACGACGACGTCCATGGTGATGATGATGTTGCTGCTGCTGATGCTGATGATGATGGTGATGATGATGCCGCTGATGATGAGGATGAGTGGCTGCGATGACGATGTCGATGACTTTCGTGATGCTGATGATGACGACGACGATGACGCTGCTGATGATGATGATGAGGACGACGATGCTGATGACGATGGTGATGGTGAACATGAGGAGGATGACGCTGGTGCTGCTGCTGATCATGATGATGATGACGATGATGCTGATGATGATGATGATGATGGTGATGATGATGATGATGATGATGATGATGATGATGATGCTGATGATGATGATGATGATGATGATGATGTTGCTGGTGACTATGATGCTGATTATGATGAGCATGATGGTTGTGATGACGATGTGGCAGGGGGTTCGGAGGAGGAGGGGGAGGAGGAGGAGCAAGAGGAGGATGATGATGATGATGATGAGGAGCTCATGGGAGGGAGTAGGGGAAGCGCATTGCGGATTGTGAAGAGGAAGTGCGGGGCGGAGGTGGGGGGTACCAACGGTGTCCCTGGCCCAAGGTGCCCCCTGCGAGTCGTTGTGTCAGAGCCCCCGGGCCCCTCTGTGCCTCGTGTGGGGTGCTATGAAGGCAACCTGGGCACCCCCAGAAATCCTTGGGACTGCTTGGGCCAGGGACACCTGTGGCAACACCCGAGAGGGGGATCAGGAGGAGGTGGGTGAGGAGGAGGAGGTGGAGTAGGAGGAATAAGAGGAGGATGAGGAAGAGGAGGAGGAGTAGGAGGAGGAGGAGGAAGAGGAGGAGGAGGAGGACCAGGACGAGGAGGATGACCAGTGTAAACGCAAGGCGCATCAACGATGTTGCAGTAAACCCTCCCTCCGCGTTCAGCCTTCATGGGTCTCACATGAGGCTAGTTTCATTGCGGGAACACAACCGTCGGAGGATTCCCCATCGCGCCAAAGCAGCTTTCTTGGCACTTCGGCGCCGCAGATCAACGCGACTGCATGAGGGTTGCGTTCTGGCAATCCCGAATCGTGCCAGAACGCGGTTCCCCAGACTTCAGCACGGCGACTTACCATGACGGGTGCGTTCGGACAGCCCTAAATCGTGTCAGAGCGCCATTCTTGGGACTTCGGCCACACGGATCTTTGAACCGCTCGCGAACTTTTACGACGAATGCGCGCGGTGCTAAGGCGAGAGCCACATTTTGAAATCGAGCCGCCCTTCGTCCTCACAACTGCTGCACACCTTTAAAACGAAAGCGCGCGGCGCTCAGGCGAGAGTCACATTTTCGAAAACTAGCCGCACTTCATCCATGACACCACTGCAAACATTTAAGACGAACGTGCGCGGATCTCAGGCAAGAACCACATTTTGAAAACGAGCCGCCTTCCGTGATTGGAGGCCGTTGCAAGCGTTTGGGGCGAGTGTGCGCGGCGCTCCAGCGGTCGCCACACGTTGGAGGCCACCTGTCATCCATCCGTGAAGCTGCTGCGACCTTTTACGACGAATGCGTG
>CAUYUJ010011351.1:0-12500 GCA_963575745.1 Prorocentrum cordatum | reverse complement strand
CGAGAGGCTCACTTTGAAAATGAACCGCCCTCCACCTGTGTGGCTGTTGCACCATCTAACGTTCGTCATGATCGTTGGTTTGGAACTTTTCTGCGGTAACTTGCACACTGGAAACAATCCTGCCTCCAGCCGCGTATTTGTTCACAGCCTTTAAAAGCGAATGTGCGCGGATTTACGGCGAGAGCGCCATGAGATATTGGCCTCTATTTGCGTAGCTAGTAGGAGCTTGAAGCTGCAGAGTCGGAAGTTATGTGGAAGCCTCGAGCGAAGCGTTGGGGCTGGCGCCTGGTGGTGCGACAGGGAGAAGGTTTTTGTTCCCAACCATCCTGTGGTGTTGGGTCCTCCTTTTGAAGAGACGGTCCCCGCATTCTCCTCCTCTCGTGCCCCCCCTCCTCCCTACCGTCCGCATGCGTCCCGCACACCCAGTACAGCGTTTCGTGGCCCCATAGGGAACCCCACCGAAGGTCCTAGTGCTACCGTCCGCATGCGTCCCGCACACCCAGTACAGCGTTTCGTGGCCCCATAGGGAGCCCCACCGAAGGTCCCAGTGCTACCGTCCGCATGCGTCCCGCACACCCAGTACAGCGTTTCGTGCCCCTCCTCCCCCTCCTCCCTGCGTGTCCCCCACGCCAGTACAGCGTTTCGGGTGGCCCCCAGAGGAGCTCCCACCGAAGGTCCTAGTGGCTACCGTCCGCAATGCGTCCCGCACCACACTCCAGTGCAGCCCTGGGGGTAGGCCCCATAAGGGGGCTCCACCCAAAGCCCCCGTGCTAAAAAACGCGTCCGCATGCGTTCCCGCACACCCCATTGCAGTTGGAAAACCCATGGTGCAACAGCGGTTTTCGTGGCCTCCATAGGGATCTCCCCACTCACAAGGTCCCAGTGCTACCCACGTCCCGCCATGCGTCCGGCAACCACCCCCAGTACCAACAAACCAAAACACACACAAACATAGCGGTTTCGTGGCCCTCCTCCCCCCCTCCTCCCTTCGTTTTCAACCTTTAACCCAGTACCTGGGAGATCTCTTCGTGGCCCCATAGGGAGCCCCACCGCAGGTCCCAGTGCTACCGTCCGCGTGCGTCCCGAACACCCATTGCAGCGTTTCGTGGCCCCATAGGGAGCCCCACCGAAGGTCCCAGCGCTACCGTCCGCATGCGTCCCGCACACCCAGGACAGCGTTTCGTGGCCCTCCTCCCCCTCCTCTCTGCGTTTCACCCACCCAGTACAGCGTTTCGTGGCCCCACGGGGAGCTCCACCGAAGGCCCCAGTGCCCCCGTCCGCATGCGTCCCGGGAGCCCAATTTGGCATTTTCACCCACCCAGTGCAGCGTTTCGCGGCCCCATAGGGGGCTCCACCCAGGGCCCCAGTGCCACCGTCCGTATGCGTCCGGGAAATGGAAGTTGGCATTTCCACCCGCCCAGTGCAGCGTTTCGTGGCCCCATAGGGGGCTCCACCGAAGCCCCCAGTGGGACCGTCCGCATGCGTCCCGGAGGCCCCATTGGGCATTTTCGCTCACTCAGTAGAGCGCTTCGTGGCCCCATTTTGAGCTCCACCGAAGCCCTCAGTGGGACCGTCCGCATGCGTCCCGGAAACCCAACTCGGCACACCACCCACACAGTACAGCGTTCCCCCCCGCCCAGTGCAGCGCTTCGTGGCCCCATAGGGAGCTTCACCGAAGCAGATATTCACAATTACGGTACCCACAACTGCATATAGTTGGAACCTTCGCAAGGATATTTTTTCAATGAGTTGATGATGGTGAGATGATGATGATGATGATGATGATGATGATGATGATGATGATGATGATGATGATGATGATGATGGTGGTGGTGGTGGTGTGGTAGTGGTGGTGGTGGTGTGTTGATGATGATGATGATGCATGGTGTGGTGGTGATGATGATGTTTGCTGATGAAGGGCTATGACATAACGAACCGACGATGTGACGAGTTGATGTGATGGTGATGACGAGGAGAGGAGGAGGATGGGAGGGGGAGGACAAGGTTGATGATGAGGATGATTGTGCCGATGACGATGCATGATGATGCGTATGATGATGTTAGGATGATGATATGATGATGTGATGATGATGATGTGAGATGATGATATGAATAGATGACGATGATGATGATGATGATTATGATGATGTTGATGATGTTGATAGAATGATGTTGATGGTGGTGATGATGATGATATGAGGACGGCAATGACGAATGACGACGAACGGTGACGGATGCTGACGGTATGATGCTGATGATGATGATGCTTGCTGATGATGACGAGGATGATGAGGCTACTGTGATGATGCTGATGATGATGATGCGATGCTGATATGAGGATGAGGAGGAGAGGATGAAGCATGAGGATTGATGGATGGTGATGATGATGAATTGATTATGATGATGCTGCTTCGGCTGATGCTGATGATATTGTGATGCTGATGATGACCGATTGATGCTGACGCGGAATGCCATGCTGATGGTGGATGCTGACGCTGATGCTGATGCTAGATGATGATGGTGATGATTGCTGCTGCGGATATGATGGTGATGATAATGATATGACGAGGATGATGATGATGATGTGATGATGATGATGATGATGATGATGACGACGATGATGATGATGATGATGATGATGATGATGATGATGATGATGATGATGATGATGATGATGATGATGATGACGACGATGACGATGACGATGATGGTGCGGATGACGCTGTTGTTGTCTATGCAGCTGCTACTGCTGTTGCTGAGGAGGAGAAACAGAGGAGAGCGGGCGCGCTCCACCCGAGGCTGGTTCGTCACAACGCCAGACAAGGCGCCTGCGCCGGCCCCGTGGGGAGCGCGCCCTGCGCCCGCGCGCCCGCGCGTCCTGCGAGAGGGCGGGCTCGCGGTGCAAAAGTCGGGCGCGTCGCCCGGATCGGAGATACGCCCACGGGAACGTTGAGGATCGTGTTCCCCCCCCCCTTCCCCCTCGAGGGAACGAACACATTGATGGTTTATGGCGCGCGGATTAGCGGTGTGTTCTGTTTCCGTGCGACATCGACGCGGTCCGTCGACAAATGAGGCGGCACTGGGTGCGCTTTTCGGAGGTCTCTTTCCCGATCTGTGGATCTGGCGCTCGCTTGCCAGACCCACGGATCCCTGATTCATGTGAGCGCGTGCCCGACCCAATTTGTTTTTGTGGGTGGAGCTTTGATCTTCAGAGGCCTCTGGAGGCCGCGGGTGCTTCCTGGGACCTCCAGGGGTCTGCCCTGGGCTTCCGAGGGGGCCCCAGGAGAAGAAGGGGGAACGGAGGATGACGATAGGGATCAGGAGGAGCGGCTAGAGTACACCCAGCATGCATCAACGATGCTGCAGCAGGGCAGATCTCCTCATGAAGCGCAGGAGGCGCGGGCGACAGCAGCAAGAGCTCGCCCTGAAGTCGAAGCAGTCCCGAGGAGAAGGGGTCCTAAGTCTTGTCGCCGCCTTCGGCTTCCCAGGGCCCTTCCTGGTCCCCCAGGCAGTCAAACAATTATGGTTATTTGACGGTTCCGGGGCTGATTTGGGGGGAAGCCCCAGGGCCGGATCTTGCGAGGAGGAGAAAGGAGGAGGAGGAGGAGGAGGAGGAGGAGGAGGAGGAGGAGGAGGACGAGGAGGAGGAGGAGGAGGAGGAGGAGGAGGAGGAGGAGGAGGAGGAGGAGGAGGAGGGGGGGGGAGGGAGGAGGGGGTTGAGGAGGAGGAGGAGGAGGAGAGAGGAGGATGAGGAGGCGGAGGAGGAGGAGGACGAGGATGATGATGCTGGGACTGCTCTGCTGCACTGTGCTGCTGAATGCTGCTGCTGCTGCTGCTGATGATGATGATGATGATGATGATGATGATGATGATGATGATGATGATGATGATGATGATGATGATGATGATGATGATGTTGACGATGATGACGATGATGCTGAACATGAATATAAATACGAAGATGAAGATGCTGATGTTGCTGATTCTGATCATGATGCGGCTGATGATAATACTGATGCTGCTGCTAATGCTGATGGTGATGCTGATGATGATGCTGATTCTGATAATGACGATGCTGACGATGATGAGGAGGAGGATGAGGAGGAGGATATCCTCAAGACCTCAAACACCCTGCAACAACGTATCTAGATGGAACTCGCCCCCTGCTGTAGCCCCTCCCCCCCCCTGGTTCGCTGACTGGATGGATGGTTGGGTTGGCAGGTTGGAAGGCTTCTTGGTTGGCCGAATCTCTGGTTTGCAGGCTTACTGACTGGTTGGAAGGCTGACTGGGTGGCTGGCCGGTTCGGGCCGCGGACCCGTCGTTTTGAAATAAAGGATCGTGGCCTCGGGAGCGCAGATCCCGTGCTTTTCCTTCCCTCCCTTGAGCGGCCATTGTTTTCTCAAGGCGCCTGTGGTCTTTCTCCCTCTCCTCCTGGTGTTCATGTTATTGGTTTGCTCTCTCGCTCTCCCTCTCACTCTGTGCCAGTCAATTACCCTGCTCATCACTCCGATCTCTTCATCGCTCTCGAAGTCAACTCCCCGCTCTCTGAGATCGACGGCCCCTAGTAATCGACGGGTGGAGTGCCCTCCTTACGGGAGGAGCAAAGCAAGGAGAAGTTGGAAGGCAGCTGGAAGCCGAAACGAAGGCTCGGAGTGGACCCGATGGGCTGGAGCGAGTCGGCCCGCAGGTTGTCGAGAGGGGCTTCGGTCACCTGCAGTCCTTCAGCTTCGAGGGCAACCTGGTGTTCCACGTCGAGTGGAGTCCGCTGATTGATAAGGCGAACCAGCGTGGTCTGGCAGCGGACCCTGGCATCCGACGTCACGAGATAGTCCAAATCGTCGGTCAGTTTTTCGTTTCGTTTGTTTTGGTGTGGGTTTGCCAAGACCCGTCTTGTGGCTCTGATTCCGCCAGGACGCATCGATCCGCTCATGAAGGTCCATACGTTCGAGGTTGGGGTATATTCATACCGCTGCCAGGGGAAGCGCTCTTCGGGGACCTCGGCAGGCGGTGTGGATCTATACATTCCCTTTTCTACATTTTTACAATCTGGGGGGGTGGGACCCCCCCCCCCCTCTCGGAAAATCGGACCCCCGGGGTCTGGCGCTTTTGGGGCCCCCTGGACGCCTTGCAAGGGGTCCCCCGGGCCTTCCGGGCCTCCTGGACGCCCCTGCCGGGCCTTGCCAGCGGGCCCAAAGCGGTCAGGAGGGCGGCCAAACGGCCCCGCGAGAGCCCCACGCGGCCCCAGACAGCCCCAAGACGCCCGAAGACGACCCAAAGAAGACCCCCAAGAGGTCCTCCAAGTGCAAAAAAACAACACTTTCTTTTTCTTTTGTGTTGTATTTTTGGACATTCGGTTCTTCGGTATTCCGTGCGTCCGAGTCCGCCGAAGAGGCCCCCAAAATCCTCCCACAGCGGTGTCAAAGGGCTTCCAGACAGTCCAAAAGAGCCCCAATATGGTCCAACAGGGCCGCAAGATGGCCCCAAGAGAGCCCTGCTGACAGCCCCATATGGCCCCAAGACGCCTCCCGAAGCACTCCAAATCGTGACCCGGTCGTTCAGGGAGACCGTGGTTGGTAGCAAGGTGGCCGCAAGAAGCCCCCAGAGGCCTCCAAAAGGCGCCCAGGAGGCCCCCAGAGGTCTCCAAAAAGCTTTTGAGAGGGTCCCAAGAACACCTCCAAAGAGGAGCCCCTGCAATAAAAAGCTGGGGATGAGGACAAGGAGTGGCTCGCAGACAAGGACGATTACGAGTAAGAGGAGAGGAAGTATAAGGATAGTACATAACATTACTATAACGACGATGGCGCAAACGGCAACAATGAATCATCGCTATATTTGGTTCTCCTGCATGCCGAGCTTTAAGAATCAAGGTGCATGGCGCGAAGCGCCAATGCAGTCTTGTATATATATATATATATGTGTATACATACCCACACGGGCCCTCTCGCTCACGCACAAGCCATACGCCGTCTGCAAGCCGAGTTGGGTCAAACTATGCGCCAGCTGACAAGGACACGGGGAGGAGGAAGGGTTGGAGGAAGACGACCACTAATGGTAATCATAATAATGGTGGTGCTCATATTGCTATTCGCTATATACATAGTGTGTTGATACTAATCAGAGTAGAGCTAATAATGATGCTAATAAGAAGAATGATAATACGAAGAAAACACTAATAATGAATCAGTGAACACAAGCGGCAACTCTCATTCAGGAGCCCACCGGATCTTGAGCAGAAGACCTGAGCGTCCCCAGCACGAGTTCTCGGCGGGACGTGAGGCGATGAGAAAGGGGCAAGAGGGCATGACTAATCACGGCGACTCTCGCACAGACCTGTGACTCGTGCACTGTTACTCACCGCCCACCGGGGTCAGCGAAGATCGACTCCCGAGGCAGTGCCAATGGACGAGCCCCAGCCCCGCACACGGCGAGAGACGGTTCCGGGGGCTCTGTGGAGGAGGAGGAGGAGGAGGAGGAGGAGGAGGAGGAGGAGGGAGGAGGAAGAGGAGGAGGAGGAGGAGGAGGAGGAGGAGGAGGAGGTGGAGGAGGAGGAGGAGGAGGAGGGAGGAGGAGGAGGAGGAGGAGGAGGAGGAAGAGGAGGAGGGAGGAGGTGGAGCCCCGTGAAGGGCACCTGCTAGAGGCACTGGGCATGTCGAGGGCGTGTGGCCACGGTGGAGAGCCGTCGGGCGCTCGGCCGACGCGGCCTCGGCCGCGTCGCGACGTCTTCCGGGTGCAGAGCAAGCGCTGCGGCAGCGATAGCGCGCCTTGCCCACGGACGTGCGGTCTTGCTATCGGGGGCATATCGCCGATCTTTCGGCGATGCAGCGCGGATCCCAGCTCGATTGTTCTCCCCCCCCCCTTCCCCCCCCCGCTGTTCTCCCCCTTCTCGCGCCAGCCTCGGTCCCTGAAGCCAGGACTTCGTGCGCAGGCCAAGACTTCTCGCCAGATCCAGCTGGAGGCAACGAAAAAACGTGGGGAACGCGTCGGCCCATGGATGCTTAGTTTCCTTGGGTGCGCCAATGTCCTGGCTTAGCGAAGTCCCCGTTTGCGGGGCCCATCGCGACTCCCGTCTCTCGCCCCTCCGGACGCCGCTGGCCTCGAGAGCTCCTGGCGCGCACTTCTTCAGTGGCGAAGGGCTTCAGCGATGTCCACCTCACCGATCCAGGCTGGGCGAGCCCTGGGCCCAGGACGGGTGCACGTGCTTCGCTGGTCGAGCCATAAGGGTGTACGCACCGGTCCCGAGCCCATGATCAGCCTGGTCTTGCTCGGTGAGGTGGATGGTTGACGTCCCCTGACGGTGGGCCAGGTCGGAGGTCTGGATTTCTTTCACTCCTTTTTCTTCGCCCTGCGCTTGTACCGCCGCCTCGGGCATACGACCAGGCAGAGATACTCGCAGCACAAAGCGCAGGCGATATCATGTGTAATGCAGTGACTTGCTGTTTCGCGGCATCTTACGTAGGACGTACACGTTGACGGGAAGATATTGTCATCGTCTTTCTCGATCGGTGGATCGCCAGCCAGGCGCATTTGGATTGCGTAAGACAGCGCTTTGCTAGACTCCTCAGGGGCGCAGATCAATGTCGACAGTTGTATGCCTGGCAGCACCCAAGGGGGGGAGGGGCGAGGTATCGTTTGGGTCTGCGCAAGGCCGCATTCCGCTAGACCCCCCATGGGCGCAGCTAAGTGGCGGCAGTCCCGCGCTGAACAGCACCCACTGGGGTGAGGAATCCACAACTGAAGCGATGAGGGACGCAGGAGACACGGGACGCGATGAGGCAAGCAGGAGACCTGGAGACTGGTCGGGGCGGGCTTGGGAGCGACAGTGGTATTCGAAAACGGTAACCCAACACAGGAGAGCTGGGCAACCATCTCCACGAGCGGTGCGCTCCGCCGTCTGCCCTCTCACATCCTCCGTGCGTCACGGGGCTGACCTGGTCTGGCGCGGAGTGGTTGGTTCGGGCCCAGCGGGCTGGTGCCAAAGGAGGGAAAACCACCCAGACTCCGACAATTGGCGTTTACTAAACGGCCCTGAGCGTTTACTAAACAGCCCTGCCCTGTTCGATTCCTTCCTTGGTGCTTGTCGGGGTGGTTATTATGGGGGTGGGTTTTTTGCGTCCTATGACCCCCTTTGGCGACGCAAACCGGTATCGGTGGGGCATCTCGGGCGAACCCCTGGCGCGACTGGGGGGCATCCATGGCGAGGCCTTGTCGCGACGCCGCATTCTGGACGCGGCCAGCAGCTCCACCGGGAGAATCCTGGCCTCGTTGTCGGAGAGGCTGGTGGCACTAAGAAGCCCTGGCCGCCTCGTAGTGGAGACAGGTCTGTTGATACGGATGCCGGTTGGCCCAGGCGAAATTCAACCAGAGGGACCCTGTCATGTTCGAGGTGGTGCTCGCCAACAACGGCGACCACGAGGCCGTAAACCTGGCGCTGCCAGAGCAGGATGGCGCTCCCGGCGTGCCTTCCCGCACCACTTCTCCTTCTTCTTCTTCCTCCCCGGAGTACGATCCGAGGAGAAAAGACAAAACATAAAGGATCATCTCTCGGAGTTCCGTTGTGGATTGCGCAGGCCGGCGATCTGCCCCACCTGGCGGGACTTCTGGCGCCGACCCCCCGGCGCGCTTCGCGCGCCCGGGCAAGGGGCCCAGCGCGGGCGCAAGCACTCCGCGCTGCCCTCCGAACGTTCATGCTTAGTCGCTCCTTCCTCAAGCGATAGTGCGAGTTGGAAAGGACATGAGAGCTCAGAGGAGGAACAGGTACCCATACCGCTAGCCTTCGGCCGTTTTCCCTTTATTATTGGGCCTCCGGGGTTCGAAGTTCTGGTCAGAACGCACCCTGGGAGAGGTCCGGGGGGTAGCGGTATCGGTACTTTGTGGTTTCCCCAAGAGCTCGGTCGGGAGCGGTTGCAACCGCGAGAGTAGATGTCAGAATGGGACAGAGAACGCCCCCAGTATCGATGTCACCAGTGACGGCAATGCCAGCGATCGCCATCTCGCGCGCATGCCTTACTAGCAATCGCGCATGAGCAGTACGGGCAGTAATTGGTCATAGTAGTAGTAGTAGTAGTAGTAGTAGTTGTTGTTGTTGTTGTTGTAGTAGTTTTAGTAGTAGTAGCAGTAGTAGTAGTAGTAGTAGTAGTAGTAGTAGTAGTGGTAGTAGTAGTAGTAGTAGTAGTAGTAGTAGTAGTAGTAGTAGTCGTACTAGTAGTAGTAGTAGTAGTAGTAGTAGTAGTAGTAGTAGTATAGTAGTAGTAGTAAGTAGTAGTAAGTAGCATTATAAGTAAGTAAGTTAGTATAGTAGTAGTAAGTAGTAGTAGTCGTAGTAGTAGTAGTAGTAGTATAGTAGTAACAGTAGTTGTCGAGTCCGTCGTAGTACTATTAGTATTCTGAGTCGAAGTAGTAGTAGTAGTATTAGTCAGTAAGTAAAGTAGTAGTATTAGTAGGTTTTGTGTCAGTACATTAATTAGTATATAGTAGTAGTAGTAGTATAAGTATTAGTAGTAGTATAAGTAGTAGTAGTATTAGCATTTGTCACAATAGTAGTAGTAGTAGTAGTAATAGTAAAGTAGTAGTAGTAATAGTAGTGTGTTAAGTACTAGTAGTAGTAGTAAGTAATAGTAGTGGTAGTAGTATGTAGTAAGTAGTAAGTAGTAAGTAGTAAGTAGTAAGTAGTAGTAGCAGTAGTAGTAGTAGTAGTAAGTAGTAGTAGTAAGTGATAGTAGTAGTAGTAGTAGTAGTAGTAGTAGTAGTAGTAGTAAGAAAGTAGTAGTAGTAGTAGTAGTAGTAGTAGTAGTAGTAGTAGTAGTAGTAGTAGTGGTAGTGGTAGTCGTAGTAGTAGTAGTAGCAGTAGTAGTAGTAGTGGTAGTAGTAGTAGTAGTAGTAGTAGTAGTAGGAGTAGGAGTAGGAGTAGGAGTTAGGAGTAGGAGTAGGAGTAGGAGTAGGAGTAGGAGTAGAGTAGTAGTAGGGGAGTATTAGTAGTAGTAATAGTCGTAGTCGTAGTCGTAGTCGTAGGCGTAGTCGTAGTCGTAGTCGTAGTCGTAGTCTTAGTCGCAGTCGCAGTCGTAGTCGTAGTAGTCGTAGTAGTAGTAGTAGTAGTAGTAGTAGTAGTAGTAGTAGTAGTAGTAGTAGTGATAGTAATAGTAAAAGTAGAAGTAACAGTAGTAGTAGTAGTAGTAGTAGTAGCAGCAGCAGCAGCAGCAGCAGCAGTAGTAGTCAGTAGTAGTAGTAGTAGTAGTAGTAGTAGTAGTAGTAGTAGTAGTAGTAGTAGTAGTAGTAGTAGTAGTAGTAGTAGTAGTAGTAGTAGTAGTAGTAGTAGTAGTAGTAGTAGTAGTAGTAGTAGTAGTAGTAGTAGTAGTGGTAGTAGTCGTAGGGCACAACCCGTTGGGCAGCGGGGCACCCACGATAATCTAGCAGCCGTCAAGAGCTCCATGCGGACCGGACCGACGCCATGGGAGTCAGGAGACCAAAAACGAGCATGTGTTCCCCAATCAGAACTTGCCTCTGTAGGGGTCCTAGCGGATTCATATGATTAGGGGAACGCGGCCTTCTGTGGCCGGGCCCGCGTGCCTGGATGCCCAGGGGTACCCAGGTGCCTGGGTGCCCAGGGGTGCCCAGGGGAGCCCAACAGCCGTATAATCCTATAGCCGTGCAACCCTATAGCCCTAGAGCCCTACAGCCCAATGGCCCCGTAGCCCAACAGCCCAATAGCCCTATAGCTCCATAGCCCTATAGCCCATATAGCCCACGTAGCCATATAGCCCCATAGCCCGATGGCCCTATAGCCCGACACCCCATGCAGCCCTGTAGCCCTGTAGCCCAACAGCCATATCGCCCTACAGCCCAATAGCCCCAAAGCCCAAGAGCCCCATACCCAATAGCCCTGTATCCCCATAGCCATATAGCTCTAGAGCCCATGGCCCTATAGCCCTACAGCCCATGCAGCCCTGTAGCCATGTAGCCCTACAGCCCAGCAGCCATATAGCCCCATTGCCCCATACCCCTATAGCCATATGGCCCCATCGCCATATAGCCCAATAGCCATATGGCCCTGTAGCGCTATAGCCCTGTAGCCCTATAGCCCATATATCCCTATAGCCCTACAGCCCGATAGCCCTGTAGCCATGTATCCCTACATCCCTATAGCCCTATAGCCCCATAGCCCTATATCGCTATAGCGTAACAGCCCTATACCCTAATGGCCCTATAGCCCCATAGTCCTGTTGCCCCATGTCCCTACAGCCCCACAGCCCTGTAGCCCTAGCCCTATAGCTCTATAGCCTCGTATCCCTATAGCCCAAGAGCCCAACAACTCAGGGGCCCTATATCCCTATCGCCATAGAGCCCTGTAGCCCCAGATAAGAACTGAGTGGGGGTTGTCTCCCGTATCAGTCATACACATATACACGCACCTTCAGAAGCGCTGGAAGGGGCCAGTCGCGCAACGCAACCCATGCAGATGCCCGCAGAACGCAATGGCAAACGAGTCCGCCGTTTGCGAAATAAACGCCCACATCTGGAAGTACCGAGAGCCCCGCCCCTCGCCCCGTATTTCAATGTTGGCCACCGAACACGCCGAAGGGGAGTGCGAAGCGTTGCGAAATAAACGCCCACTTATGTTGGACTGCCCAGCCCTCCCCGTCAACCTTGAAATGCGGGGGAAAGGGGGCGTGCTTCGCCGTCTTGTTTTCGATCCCTACGATGGATGTTTATTTCGCAAACGGCGGTGCTACTACTACTACTACGACTACTACTACTACTTATTAGTAGTACTACCACTACTACCACTACTACTACTACTACTACTACTAGTACGACTACTAGTACTACTATTACCACCACTACTACAACAACAACTACTACTACTGCTGCTGCTGCTGCTACTACTACTACTGGTAATCGTACTAGTACTAGTACTACTAGTACTACTAGTACTAGTACTACTACTACTACTACTACTACTACTACTACTACTACTACTACTACTACTACTACTACTACTACTACTACTACTACTACTACTACTAGTACTAGTCTACTACTACTACTAATACTACTGCTACTACTACTACTACTACTACTACTACTACTACTACTACTACTACTACTACGAAGACTACTACTACTACTACTACTACTACTACTACTACTACTACTACTACGACTACTACTACGACTACTACTACTACTACTACTACTACTACTACTACTACTACTACTACTACTACTACTACTACTACTACCTACTACTACCTACTACCTACTACCTACTACTACTACTACTACTACTACTACTATTCTACTTATACTACGTTACTACTACTGCTTACTACTACTGCTGCGGCTGCTGCTGCTGCTGCTGCTGCTGCTAGTATTACTAGTACTACTAGTACTACTAGTACTACTAGTACTAGTAGTACTACTTATACTTCTTATTCTTTTTTCTGCTACAACAGCAACAACAACAACAACTACTACTACTACTACTACTACTACTACTACTACT
>CAUYUJ010011350.1:2500-23368 GCA_963575745.1 Prorocentrum cordatum | reverse complement strand
GGGAGGAGGAGGAGGAGGAGGAGGAGGAGGAGGAGGAAAAAGAAGAATAAGAAGAGGAAGACTAAGCATAATACGAAGACGAATACGAATAATAATACGAAGAATAATCAGACGCAGAAGACGAATACTACTATTAATACGAATCATAAGAATACTAATAAGAAGAACACTAAGAAGACGAATGCTAACACTACGACGAATAATACGACGAAGAAGCAGACGAAGCAGAAGACGAATACTACTAATAATATTGATGCTAATAATAATACTAAGAATAAGAATGTGAATAGTAATAATAAGAAGAATAACACTGCTCCGAAAACTAATAACAACAGTTATCATACTAATACGAAGAAGAATAATACTACTACGACGCCGGATACTAATACTACTACGAATAAGACGGCGAACACTAATACTAATAATATTAATACTAATAATAATGATAATAATACTACTAAGAATAATACTACTACTAATACTACTACTAATAAGAATACTCACACTAACACTAATACTACTACTACTATTAATGCGCATACTAATAATACTGATAATACCAATAATCCCAATAAGAATACTAAAGCCAAGAATAAGAAGCACAATCATAATACTAATAATACGAATGCTAATCGTGATACTAATGAGAATAATGGTAATACGACGAAGACGAAGAAGAGGAGGAGGAGGAAGAGGAGGAGGAGGAGGAGGAGGAGGAGGAGGAGGAGGGGAAGGATGGAGGAGAGGAGAGTAGGAGGAGGAGGAGGAGAGGAGGAAGAGAAGGAGGAAGTAGATGAGCAGGAGGACGAGCAGGAGCCGGAGCAGGGGACAGGAGGAGCAGAAAGAAGCAGGAAGGAGGCAGGAGGATCAGGAGGAGGGAGGAGGATACAGGAGAGCAGCGGGAGCAAGCTGGAGCAGCCGCAGGAGGAGGAGGAGAGAGAGGAGGAGAGGATGAGAGAGGAGGAGGAGGAGGAGGAGGGATGGGAGGAGTGATGGGAGGAGGGATGTAGGGGGGATGGGAGTAGGAGGAGGAGAGGAGGAGGAGGAGGAGAGAGAGGATGAGGAGGAGGAGGAGGAGGAGGAGGGTGAGGAGGAGGCGGAGGCGGAGGAGGAGGAGAGGAGGAGGAGGAAGGAGGAGGAGGAGGAGGAGAGAGGGAGGAGGAGGAGAGCGAGGACGCAGGAGCAGAGCAGGAGCAGGAGCAGATGAGCAAGGAGGAGCAGGAGGAGCAGAGGAAGCAGGAGGAGCAGGAGGAGGAGGAGCAGGAGGAGTGAGATGAGTAGGAGGAGGAGGAGGCGGAGGCGGAGGAGAAGGAGGAGAGGAGGAGGAGGAGGAGGATGAAGGGTAAGGGCGGCGGAGGGTGGCCTCCCCCCCGCCGATGTTCCAGGCATCGATCTGCAGGGGTGGGGCCCGCGTGTGGTCGCCTACCCTGCCCGAGGTCCAGCTTTTCATTTTCCGTTGTATTTTATGGCTCGGTCACGGGCCTTGGGATGCCAGGAATTGTGGGAAATACCAACTTGGGTGGGGGGGGCGGGGGCGGGCGCGGAGGCAGGTGTTGAGAGGGGTGAGGGCAGTGGAGGGGGTGCAGGAGGGGGTGCAGAGGGTGGAGGAGGAGGAGGAGGAGGAGGATGAGGAAGAGAGGAGGAGGAGGAGGAGGAGGAGAGGAGGAGGAGGAGGAGGAGGAGGAGGAGGAGGAGGAGGAGGAGGAGGAGGAGGGGGAGGAGGAGGATTCAGTTAACCGTTTCGCCGTTGTACATCAGAGTTTACGGGCTGTATGCAAATATGCTTGGAGAGAGCTGTCGTACCCATTACCTGAACCACACAATTATTCAACACATTCTTGTCAATTTCGTAACCGTCTTTGGTGCGAGGGATTGAAGCATCGATGCAGTGGAAATAGCTTCAATCGGCGTAAGAGGGAACACTTGCTGCATGCGTTTGCTGGCACCTAGACACACTGGGATCATATGTTCTGTGGCGTCCTGGGGGTCGACTCGCGGACAAGACGAGATGGTTCTCCTACAGAGGCGCATTGGATGCGCCAATTCGGGCAGTTTGCGGCTGATGCTTGTAAGGAGTATGGGTTGCCCAACTTAGGGCCAGCGGTGGCGGGGAAACCAAAGTTCCCCAGCATGCGGAGATAGGAATAATTCGCAGCAGATTCCACACGTTGCAGAACGTCCAAGAGAAACATACGGATGGCACCATTGTGGGTGATTATTTTGAAGGGGGAAACCCGCGTCGCAGATATATCATCGTCTGCGATTGTAAGCCTTTGGTGGAAGTTTCTATGGGCGTCCACCCGCTTACCGATTGTTCCCTGCAGCCCAGTTTCAGACGATTGACGCGGAGTCCTGATACATCATTTTGGGTAGTATGGCTTCTATGCAGTCACATGTCGACCCGATCTTGTGGCGCAGTCGCGATTTCAATAAGATCGCCGGCCATTTCGTGAACGTGACCATGGATATCGAACAGTCTTTGGAAGAGGTGACTCCCCCTGCCGATCCAAGCGCCGACCTGACAGAGGCAAACTTCGTCACGCACTGCGATGGAGGCGCTCGTGTTGGAACATGTTCGGCTGCAGCGTGGGTGTTGGAAGCGCACACGCAGACACATCTTGAAGCACAGACCCTACGCTTGGCGAGCAAGGGCATTTACATGACGGAGCCGGTCTCTTCATTCACGGTGGAATTGTTTCATTCGAGCGATTCTGTGTTTCTCTTTGTATTTCATGAAAGCAGCTGTCTTAGGTAGGATCTGAGCCGGCACGAAAGAAGAAAAGGAGGAGGAGGAGGAGGAGGAGGAGGAGGAGGAAGAGGAGGCTGAGGAGGAGGAGGAGGAGGAGGAGGAGGAGAGGAGGGAGGAGGGGGGGGAGGAGGAGGTAGAGAAGAGGTAGAAGGAAGTAGGAGGAGGAGGAGGAGGAGGAGGAGGAGGAAGGAGGAATGAGATGATGAGAGGCGGAGGAGGAGGAGGAGGAGGAGGAGAGCGCCGGCTCTGGCGGGCCCCTTTGGGCCTCGCGAGCCTGCGCGAGGAGGCCCGCGCCTCTGCCTGTCCCCGATCCCCCCGAAGCCTCGCTCGGGCGAGGGTCCCGGGCTGGCCCTCTGGAGGAGAAGGTTCACGGGCCTCCTCCTCCTCATTCGCCTCCACCTCCTCTCCCTCCTCCCCTCCCTCCTCCTCCCCCTCCTCCTCGTCCTCCCTCCTCTCCCTCCTCCTCTCCTCCCCCTCCTCTCACTCCTCCTCCTCCTCCTCCTCCTCCTCCTCCTCCTCCTCCTGGGCCTCTTCTTGGGGCGCCTCGAGGCCGTCTTGGGGCGCCCACGCCGCTCGGCGGCGGAGCGCCGCGCGCTGGCGCGCCGCGCTCGGGCTCGGGTTGCCCAGAGCCTGGCCAGGGCGTGCGCGGCCCTACCAAACAATGTTCTAAGAACCTCTTGTGGTTTCCACGAAATGTTCTTAGAACATTTCTGGTTGATATTGTCTTGTTTTAATACATCGAGTTGATGCTCCAAGAACGTTGTTTTTGTTCTTAGAACATTTTTGGGTTCTAAGAACATTTCGTGGTAGGACTATAGGAATGCCGGGACGGTCGGTCCCTGCTCAACTCCGAGCACCGCGGGTGCCGCCCCTCCTGCGCGGGTGCGGCCTTGGACGCTGCTCGTCACGCAGGCTGTGGCTCACCTGCTCCAGGCCAGGCTCCCGATCATGCTCGTGATTGGCCTCGCGAGCCTGCCAGGGAGGAGAGCAGTCTGCGGCTGCCGGTCTGAGGAGTGCTGGAGCCCTGGGCGCGTCCTCGTACTCGAGATCTCGATACTGGGCTTGGTCCAGGCAGAGCTTCTGATACCCCTGGAGGTGCTGGAGTACCTGGAGCTGATCGTGTCGCAGCCTCTGGAGTTGTCGGTGCCGTTTCGTCTGGGTGTGCGAGGGCAGTTTTGTTCGGGGCAGACTGGCTGGTTTCGGCAGTTGCCAGACCACACGAGAAGCAGCTTTGCCAGACCACAGTGCCATTCGAAGCGCTTTCGCGAGTCGTTCCAGAGCTCCCGCCTCGGATTTTGGTAGTTTCAAAGTACTGTGTGCATTCCTGAGGCAGTGACTAAGACAAATTATGGACCAGAGCGACCCGTGGGACGGGATATTCTGCTGTAGAGCCGATTCCCTTCAGCGAAGTGCCGAACCTCCTGCTGCCCAAGTTCGTCTCTCGCCTGGAAGATCGTAGTTTGTTGGAGTTCGCCCTGATCTTTGCGTGAGCTTGGGTCGGTCTACAAGTATCCTAGGCCTTGTCATAATGTCAGAATGAGCGTTCGTTTGTGCGCAGCTTGGTGGCTAAGGGATTGGAGCTGGACTGCCTGATCCGGCTCGCGACGCTCGTTGGACCTGTGGCCCTCTCCTACTCATGCTCATCCACCTCCAATGCGGTTTCCTGCTATCCCTCTTGTTCTCTCTTCCTCCCTTGCGCCTCCCCTCCTGGGGGAGTGCTTTGGCTTGGATCTTGCCCTCGTGCGGCCTTGGGGACCCTGGGATTCCTCGTCGCCGCCGTCTCCGTCCTGCTCTTTCTCGCTACGTACCCACCTTCCTAAGTATAGACATCGACCCTCTTGCCTGACCGACTGACCGGCCGAGGAGGAGGAGGAGGAGGAAGAGGAGGAGGAGGAGGAGGAGGAGGAGGAGGAGGACGAGGGAGGCCTCCTCCCCCCCCTTCCTTGCCCCGTCCTCGTCGCAACCGTCGATCGTGATGCTCCTCTGTCGGCGGCAAGCGGCCCCCGCGGCGCGGGAGGCCGCCTTCGGCAAGGAGAGCGCGTCGGCCGGTCCGCCCCCAGGGCCGCTTCGGCTCGTCGTCGTCGTCGTCGCCGCCGCCGCCGTCGCCGTCGCCGTCGCAGTCGCCGTTGCCGTCGCCGTCGCCGTCGTCTTCGTCGTCGTTGTCGTCGACGTCGTCGTCGTCGACGACGATGTCGTCGTCGTCGTCGGAGGGGGAGGAGGAGGGGAGGAGGAGGAGGAGGAGGAGTAGTGGGAGGAGGAGGAGGTGGAGGAGGAGGAAACAGTGGAGGAGGGGGAGGAGGCGAAGGATGATGATGATGATGATGATGATGATGATGATGATGATGATGATGATGATGATGCTGATGTTGATGTTGATGCTGATGCTGATGATGATGATGGTGGTGGTGGTGGTGGTGATGGTGATGATGATGGTGATGGTGGTGGTGATGATGCTGATGCTGATGATGAGGACGATGCTGCTGATGAGGATGATGACGATGCTGCTGTTTGTGTTGATCACACTGATGATGCTGATGATGATGCTGATGCTGATGATGATGATGCTGATGATGATGATGATGATGTTGATGGTTATGTTGTTGACGAGGATGAGGATGAGGATGATGAATCTGATGCTGAATCTGATGATGATGATGATGATGATGATGATAAGGATGATAAGGATGATGCTGATGCTGATTATTATGTTGATGATGAGGATGAGGATGAGGTTGATGATGACGATGACGATACTGATCCCGATGCTGCTGACGCTGATGCTGATCAGCAGGACGATGACGAAGATGATGCTGATGATGCTGCTGATGATGATGGTGAGGACGAGGATGAGTATGAGGCCGAGGATGAGGATGAGGATGAGGTTTCTGATGATGCTGATGATGCTGCTGCTGACAATGATGATGATGATGATGCTGATGATGATGATGCTAGTGATGGTGATGATGATGATGATGATGATGATGGTGATGATGATGATGATGATGATGATGATGATGATTCCGATGATCATTATGATGTTGATAGTTGTGACGATGATGATGTCACTGATTATGATGATGACGATGATGATGCTGATGATGCTTGTACTGGTGATGCTGATACTGATGACGAGGTTGATTTTGTCGTTGATGACGATGATGATGCTGATGATGATAATGATGCTGCTGGTGTTGGTGGTGATGACAATGCTGCTGATAATGATTCTCACGACGATGATGATGCTGCTGCTGCTGCGGATGATGATGATGATGATGATGATGATGATGATGATGATGATGATGATGAAGATGATGATGATGATGCTGTTGCTGATGGTGATGATGAGGACGATGATGATGGTGGTGGTGGTGTTGGTGGTGCTGGTGATCATGATAATGGTGATGATGATGATGATGACGATGATGCTGATGATGATGATGATGATGATGATGCTGGTGGTGGTGGCGGTAGTAATGAGGATGCTGCTGATGATGACGACGACGACCACGACTTTGACGACGACCACGACTTCGACGATGACGACGATGCCGCCGACGACGCCAACGATGACGATGATGATGATGCTGACGATGAAGCTGCTCACGATGATGCTGAAGCTGATGCTGATTCTGATGCTGGTGATAATGAGGATGTCGAGGGTTATGATGATGCTGATGATGATGGTGATGGTGATGGTGATGCCGATGATGAGGACGGTAATGATGATGCTGCTGCCGCTACTGAAAAGGATGATGACGACGATGACGATGATGATGGTGCTGATACTAATGATGATGCTGATGATGACAATGACGGCGGTAGTGATGATGATGCTGCTGATGATGATAACGACGACGACCACGACTTGAGGACGACGACGACTTTGACGACGGCGACGATGATGGCGACGACGCCGACGATAGCCATGATGATGCTGACGATGACAATGATCACGATGATGCTGAGGCTGATGCTGATGCTGATGCTGATGCTGATGCTGATGCTGGTGATGGTGATGTTCATGATGAGGATGATGATGATACTGCTAATGATAATGAAGACGATGACGCCGACGATGACGGTGATGATTCTCGTTGCTGCTGTTGATAGTGATGGTAATGGTGCTGTTGTTGGTGGTGGTGATGACGAGCATAGGGCTGACGATGATGATGACGATGATGGTGATGATGAGGATGATGCTGGCGATGATGATGCTACTGATGATGCTGCTGCTGATGATAATAGTGGTGATGATGAGGAGAGTGTGGATGAAGATACGGATGCTGATGAGGATGATGATGATGATGATGATGGTGCTGATTCGGATTCTGATTATGATGCTGTTGGTGAGTGCTGCTGCTGCGGATGATGCTGATGCTGATGCTGATGGCGATGATGCTAATGCTGATGATCAGGACGATGATGCTCGTGATGATGCTGATTATGATGCTGACACTGATGGTGAGGTTGATGCTGATGTTGATGCAGATGATGATGATGATGCTGCTGATGATGATGATGATGAAGAAGAAGAAGATGCGGATGATGATATTGAATGGTGACGATGACGATGATGTTGCTGCTGATGACGCTGCTGATGTTGAAGCTGATGCTAAAGATGAGGACGATGATGCTGATGATGCTGAATATGATGATGATGCTGATGATGCTGATGATGATGCTGATGATTGGTATGATTATGGTGATGACGATGATGATGCTGCTGCGGATGATGATGATGATGATGATGATGATGATGATGATGATGATGATGATGATGATGACGATGATGGTTGATATGATGAGGATGATGATAATGCTGCTGATGATGCTGATGATGATGATAACAATGATTATGTCGCTGATGATGCTGATGTTGATGCTTGTGGTGATGATGATGCTGAATAATAGGGAAAGACGATTACTAATCATAAGAGAAATAAGAAGAAGTATGAACATAGAAATAATGTTAATGAGACGAATATGAAGCATACTACTAACAAACATATGGGACAGCAGAAGAGTTGGAGGAAGGAGGAGGAGGAGGAGGAGGAGAGGGAGGTTCATCGTCCTTGTGGTCCTGTTCTTATCACCATCGTCCCTTCTGTCTCTCCACTCCTCGCCCTCCCTGCTCCTTCCGCCCTCCCCTCTCCTCCCCCCTTTTTCCCCTTTCCTTATGGTTGCATTTTCCACCATCACCGCCGACGTAGGTAGGAGGCTGGCGGTCTTCCGAACCCCAACGCGTACTTGCAGCCAGCGCGCGTCGAGGTCGTCTGAAAGACACGTACCTCCCACACTCAGCGGTGGTAGTGGAGCACCAGACTGTGACCTCGTCCTGCTTTCTGCCCCTCCTGCCTCCTGCTCCGCCTGCTCCGCATGCTCTTGATGCTGCCTCCTCCTCCTCTTACTCCTCCTCCTCCTCCTCCTCCTCCTCCTCCTCCTCCTCCCTCCTCCCATGCCCCCCCTCCCTCCCGCCAGATCCCCTCTATAATCCACAGCAGCGGGATGCGCTTTTTGGTAGTGATTGAGAGAATGGTTGTGGGAGGGGACCCCGCAGGAACGAGGATTAATAGTCTAGTTTTTGTTGGACCCGCTGCCTTTTTGGGAGGCTCGTCCATTCTCCTTCTTCCCTGCCTCCCTCACTCCCTCCTCCCTCGGTGCGCCTTCAACAGTCGGCCTACGATAACTGGGATCTAAGCGACTTCGAACTCCTACCCTTTAAAGCCCGACGAGCATTCCGATGCCGCAGCCGACTCGCCAGGACGTCGCATGTCAGGAGGGAAAAAAACACACAGACACAATTAATCGTCGACTCCCCAGAAACTATGGGAAAATATGGGCAGTGATGGGGGAAGACAGAAGCCCAGAAAACATGGGGAAATATGGGGGATCCTTTTATTTGTGTGTATTTATCTGTGTGTCCCAGGGCCCCTTCAGCATGTCTGGGATGGCCGGCCCCATGGCATCCTGCCACGCCTCCGCGTGCCAAGAGGGGGCACGGATGCGGATGGGAGCACCCGAGCGCCCTCGCTCTCTTCGGCCTCCTCCGTTGTGCTCCTCTTCCCCCTCGTTTTGTCCTCTTGTTCCTCCTCGCTATCCTCGCGTTCTCCACGTCGTCCTCGCCATCGCCTCCTCGTCGCCCTCGCCCTTCTCTTCTTCCTCCTCACGTTCTCCACGCCGTCCTCGTCATCGCCTCCTCGTCGCCCTCGCCCTTCTTTTCTTCTGCTTCTTCTTCGTCGCCCCATAAGCCCAGTGGACCAACGCGGCGCTTCCCGCTCTTGTCCGATCAGCTTGGAGCACCTGAGCACGCGCGGCAAGCTCTTCTGCTCCCTCCTGCCCGGCCCGCCCCAGCCCTCCTTGGGTGGCCCCAGAGGCCCGGGCGCGCGCACGCGGGCGCATGATTATCCGCGGCGGGCGCGGGCCCGGTGCCCCCGCAGCGCTGGCCCGCAGGCCCCGTCACCCTCCCGCCCTCTCGCCGAGCGCGTTCCACTGCTGGCAAAGTGCCGCCTCGCAGACGCCCGAAGAGCAGTGTAGCAGAAGCTGCCTCTCTGATTGCATCCTCTCCCGTCAGCGTCCCCACCCGCCCATCGTAACCAATCAATGCTCCCGCTCTCACTGCCGTCGTAAACAGTGACCGATGAACACACACACACAAGCAACTGTCAACGGAATAGACGGTTTGCCACATTCAACGGGCAAATGTCTGATACCATCGCAGGGCTCCCTGTGTATCGTAAATCCCCCGCGGCGGATCCAGGCCATTTGCGAGCAGTCACTTTGCGAGTAGTGGAACGCGCTTGTCCATCGCCCTGTTCCCACTTTCTTCCTGGGCAGGCTGTGAGGGTTAAGTCGGGCCTGTCCCTCGACGGGAGGCATGTTCAAAAATGTAGTCAGGGAACGATTTTTTTCCGACTGCTCCGTGTGGATGCTTATCGAGTGCTCGAATAGTTGTCTCGACGATTCCTGGCCTTTCGTCCGAAAGCCGCCTGTGGGAGGACGTGCCCGACCCGACGTCAGTCAGGAGGGGAAAAAACACAGACACAATTCATCGTCGACTCCCAGGAGAGTACGGGAAACTGTGGGAAGTGGGGGGGAAGACAGACACCCAGAAAATGTGGGAAAATATGGGGGATATTTTTTTATTTGTGTGTATTTATCTGTGTGTCCCAGGGCCCCTTCAGCCAGGGGGGATGCCACAGGCGCAGCCTCCCCTGCCGGGGGAGCGCGCCTCCGCACGCGCTCCGGCCGCCTCTCGACGCGCACGAGGCGGGGCGGCGGGCGGCGCGGGTCAGGCGCCGGGGACGGCCGCAGAGCTCGGGCCTCCTTCCCCTCCTCTCCCTCCCCCTCCTCTTGCCCATTCCTCCCCCTCCTCTCCTCTTGCCCCTCCCCCTCCTCTTTCCCCTCCCCCTCCTCTTCCCCCTCCTCGTTCCCCTCCCCCCCCCTCGTTCCCCTCCCCCCCCTCTCGGCGGCAAGCGGGGGGGGGGAAGTGAAGAGGAGAAGGGCCTCTCAGAAGGCTCGGCAGTCCCCCAGCAGCCTTCTGAGAAGTTTTCTGAGCCCCTTCCCCGAAGGAACAGAAAACGTAAGACAAGTTTTCAGAAGGCGCGGGAGCTTCTGAGAAGTCCTGCCGCCTTCTGAGAAGGCCTTCATCTTCTTCTTCTTCTTCTCACTTCCCCCTCGCTCGCCGCCGATCCTCCTCCGTCCTCACACACGCCTCCCTTCCTTCTGCCTCCCTTGCGTGCTCTGGGCCGCCTCTGGTGTCTCAGTGCTGGGTTCCTCCCACTGCTTCGGGGTGGCCGGGGGGCAGGGTCGCTCACCCTGTTCTTAACTTGGCGCGGGGGGACCTGAGCGTCAACCGATGCTCGGCGCACTGACTGCTGCAATGCCGCGTCCGACCGGCCTGCCTCCCGACTGTCTTCCGACTCCTTCCTCCCTCCCTCCCTCCCCCCTCCCTCTCGCCCCTCCCCCCTCGCGGCCTGCCTCTCCCCCATCTCTTCTCCCTCCCGCCCCTCCCCTCCCTCTCGCCCTCCCTCTCGCCCCCCCCCCCCCCCCCGTCCCTCCCTCGCTCCCTCGCTCGCTCCCTCCCCCCCCTGCCTCCTGCCCCTCGCCCCTCGCGCGCCAGGAGTTCGGCGCGGCCTTCGTGGAGTTCGCTGAGCTCGGCGAGCGGCGCGCCTCCGAAGGCCCCCCGTCGGCGGCCCTCGCCAAGGCTCGGTCGGCCATCGCTGAGACACTCTGGGGGCGACCCCGGGGGGGCGGGGGAGGGACGGGGAATGCGAGCGAAGCAGCAGCAGCAGCAGCAGCAGCAGCAGCAGCAGCAGCAGCAGCAGCAGCAGCAGCAGCAGCAGCAGGAAGAGGAGGAGGAGATGAGGAGGAGGAGGAGGAGGAGGAGGAGGAGGAGGAGGAGGAGGAGGGGAGGAGGAGGAGGAGGAGGAGGAGGAGGAGGAGGAGGAGGAGGAGGAGGAGGAGGAGGAGGAGCAGGAGCAGGAGGAGGAGGAGGAGGAGAGGAGGAGGAGGAGGAGGAGGAGGAGGAGGAGGAGGAGGAGGAGGAGGAGGAGGACAGGAGCAGGAGCCAGGAGGAGGAGGAGCAGGAGGAGAGAGGAGAGGAGGAGGAGAGAGGAGGAGGAGGAGGAGGAGGATGGGGAGGAGGGGGAGGAGGGGAGCGGGGAGAGAGAGAGAGAGAGAGAGAGAGAACAGCACAAGCAGCTGCCGCAGTTTAACCACTCGAGGAGAAGGCAGGCGCAGCGCGGCGCTGCAAGGTCAGCCTGCCGGCACGGTTTGCTTCGCGGATTTCGACCTTCGCATGATCAACCCTTCGGACGAGCAGAACAAGGCCATATCTGCACCATCCCTCTCAGATTTCTGCAAATTTTCAGCAGATTTCGGCTGCTCTTCGGCCTCTAGGATGGGGGAGGGAGGGAAGACAAGGAGGAGGACGAGGAGGGATGATGAGGGATGGCGAGGAGGGGGCGAGGATGGGGCGAGGAATGAGGGATGGGGGGAGGGAGAAGAGCGAGGGCAGGGAGAGGATGGATGGATGGATGTTGGAGGGGGGGGGGGGGAAGGAGGAGGGATGCGGGGGGAGGGCGAGAACCGACGTCAAGTTCATCTGCCTTTCCCTTCAATGACGTGGACACCTCAGACGATCGTCTTCAGGCCTGTCGGAAGAGAAAGGAAGGGGGGGTGCCATCGACTCCAAAGGAAGGGGGGGGGCTGTCGGAAGAGAAAGGAAGGGGGGGGTGCCATCGACGAAAATGGAAGGGGAAGGGGGGGCGCCATCGACTCCAAGGTGGTCCATCTGCCCACTGTTGTGCTGCCCGTCCCCCCTGCATAAGGGGTTCCCTGCCTGCTCCTGGTATTATCTGCGCTCCGTTGCCCTGCCCCAGCAAACACAAAGAGGAACGGAGGGAGGGAACGATGAGAGGGGGAGGGGAGGCAGCGGGATGCTGGCGGTGCTGGCGATGATGATGACGATGATGAGGAGGATGGTGGTGATGATGCTGCTGCTGCTGCTGATGCTGACGGTGACGAGGACGATGCTGATGCTGAAGCTGATGGTAACGATGATGATGCTGACGATCATGATCCTGCTGGTTATGATGATGATGCTGATTTTGCTGATGGCGATGATGCTGCTGCTGATGATGTTGCTGATTCTGGTAGTGCGAACGATAATGTTGCTGATGATGATGGTTCTGATGATGAGGTCGATTACGTTGATGCTGATGATGGTGATGCTGACGATGTTGATGATTGTAGTGATGCTTAAGATGAGGATGCTGATGAAGGAAATTCTGCATGCGATGATGCATATGCTGATGACGATGATGCTGATGCTGCTGCTGCTGCTGATGATGATACTGTTGTTGATGATGATGATAATGATGATGATGCTGATGATGATGATGATGAGGATGATGGTAGTGATGGTGATGAGGATGTTGATGATGCTGATGACGATGCTGCTAATGATGATGCTACTGCTGCTGCTGCTGCTGATGATGATGCCGCTGCTGATGATGCTGTGAATGAATGTGCTGCTGCTGATGATGCTGCTGCTGATGATGACGACGATGGTGATGACGACGATGGCGATGACGATTATTGTGATTATGCTGATGATGACGATGACGATGATGATGATGCTGATGATGATGATGCTGATGCTGATGCTGATGATGATGATGATGATGATGATGATGATGGTGATGATCATGACGATGATGCTGATGATGATCATGATGCTGATGCTAATGATGATGGTGATGATGGTGATGATGCTATTGAGGATGAAGCTAAGGATGATGATGATGGTGACGGTGATGCTGATGATGATGAAGAAGACGATGATGATGACGATGGTGGTGTTGGTGATGGTGGTGGTGGTGATGATGATGAGGATGATGAGGATGATGATGATGATGATGATGATGCTGATTATGATGATGATGATGATGATGATGATGATGATGATGATGATGATGATGATGATGATGATGATGATGATGATGATGATGATGATGATGATGATGAATTATGATGATGATGATGATGATGCTGTGAGATGATGTGATGATGATGATGATGTGATGAATGATGATGAAGATGATGCTGATGATGATTGATGATGATGATCCTGAGCTGATGCTTGATGCTCATGCTGATTCTGATGCTGATGTGGATTGTGGTGGTGGAGGGGAGGCGGAGGAGGATGGGGGGAGGAAGAGAGGGAGCAGGAGGAGGAAGAGGAGGAGAGTAGAGGAGGAGGAGGAGGAGATTAGGAGGCGGAAGAGGAGGAGGAGTAGGAGGAGGAGGAGGAGGAGTAGAAAAAAAAGAAGGGGGGGGAAAGGAGGAGGAGGAGGAGGAGGGAGAGGAGGAGGATCGGGCGAGGAGCTGGAGTAGGAGGAGGAGGATGGAGAGGAGGAGGAGGAGGGGGGAGGAGGAGGAGGAGAGGAGGAGGAGGAGGAGGAGGATGGGAGGAGTGAGGAGGATAAGGAGGATGAGGAAAATGAGGAGGAGGAGGAGGAGGGAGAGGAGGAGGAGGAGAGGGGAGGAGGAGGAGGAGGATAAGGAGGAGATGGAGTAAGATGAGGAGGGGGAGGAAACGGAAACAGAGGAAGAGGAACCTCACTGTGGGAAAACATCGGATGGAGGCATACTTTCCGCGCCCCCCCCAGGAGTGGAGAGAGGAGGAGAGGAGGGGGAGGCGAGGAGGGGAGGCGAGGAGGGGAGGCGAGGAGGGGAGGGGAGGCGAGGAGGGGAGGGGAGGAGGCGAGGAGGGGAGGCGAGGATAGCGAGGGGAGAAGCCAAGCGCCTGTGCCCCCGAGAGTGCCGGCGCTTCGCTGGTCGCGCAGAGCGGCCCGTTTGCCCCGAGCGCCGAGCACCGGCGGCCCCCTTCGTCCAAAGCCATGCTTCCGGAGGGGAAAAAACATACGGACACAATGAATCGTCGATTCCCAAGAACATATGGGACAATATGGGGAGTGGGGGGGGAAGACAAACACCGAGAACATATGGGAAAATATGGGGGATCCTTTTATTTGTGTGTATTTATTTGTGTGTCCCAGGGCCCCTTCAATGCTGAGCCCACGAAAATTGGGCCCGCTGCCGCCCCTTTCCCTTTGGGACTCGGGGTATCGGGGTCTCTCGATCTCTTCCTCTTCTCCCCTCTGTGCCCAGCGCGTCTCCGCAGCTCTTGTGGCTTAGGTGTGCGTCCCGGTGAGATGGGAGCGTTCTCGTTGTCTCCGTATAACGAGCTCATTGCGTCGCACTCCCTACTTCCTTCGCCCTCGCGACCCTCGACAACGATGCCTAGGCGAATTGCCCTGACCAGGGATGTGGTGGAGCACGCAGTGTAATAAAGGCTTTGAAGCCGTCGTACCCCAAGAGGGGGAGGGTGGAGGAAGAACCAGAGGAGGACGAGGAGGAGGAGGAGGAGGAGGAAGATGAGGAGGAGGAGGAAGAAGGCGAGGCGGAGGGAGAGGAGGGAGGATGGAGAAATGAGGAGGGATGATGATGATGATGATGATGATGATGATGATGATGATGATGATGATGATGATGATGATGATGATGATGATGATGATGATGATGCTGATGCTGATGCTGATGCTGATGCTGATGCTGATGCTTGATGCTGATGAATGCTGATGCTGTGCTGATGCTGATGCTGATGCTGCTGATGATGATGATTAATGAGGATGATGATGTGATGATGATGATGTGATGATGATGATTGGAACAATGATGATGCATGATGATCACGAGAGGAGGAGAGGAAGGATGAGGAGGAGGAGGAGGAGGAGGAGGAGGAGGAGGAGGAGGAATGAGGGAAGAGAGAAGAGGAGAGGAGGAGTAGGAGGAGGAGGATGAGGAATGAGACGAAGAGAATGATGGAGGATGGAGGATGGAGGATGGAGGATGAGGGATGAGGAGGAGGAGGAGGAGGAGGAGGAGGAGGAGAGGGGAGGAGGAGGAGGAGGAGGAGGAGGAGAGGAGGAGGAGGAGGAGGAGGAGGAGGAGGAGGAGGAGGAGAGGAGGAGGAGGAGGAGGAGGAGGAGGAGGAGGAGGAGAGGAGGAGGAGGAGGAGAGGAGGAAGGAGGAGGAGAGGAGGAGGAGAGAGGAGGAGGAGGAGGAGGAGGAGGAGGCGGAGGAGAGGAGGAGGATGAGGAGGAGGAGGAGGGAGGAGGAGGCGGAGGAGGAGGAGGAGGAGGAGGGAGGGGAGGAGGAGGAGGAGGAGGAGGAGGAGGAGGAGGAGGAGGAGGAGGAGGAGGAGGAGGAGGAGGAGGAGGAGGAGGAGGAGGAGGAGGAGGAGGAGGAGGAGAGGAGGAGGAGGAGGAGGAGGAGGAGGAGGAGGAGGAGGAGGAGGAGGAGGAGGAGCAGTAGCAGGGGGGGAAATGGGCGGGGAGAGAGAGAGTTCTGCCTGGTCGCGCGGGGGCAGAGGAAATCTTCCTGGTGCCGAACGTCGAGGAGCGAACGCCGGCGCGGCTCGCCCGGGCCCCCTCTGCGTCGTCGTCGTCGTCGTCGTCGTCGTCTGCGTCGTCGTCGTCGTCGTCGTCGTCGTCGTCGTCGTCGTCGTCGTCGTCGACGTCGCTCCTCCTCGTCCTCCACACCCTCGACCCGCCCCTCGCGGCAGCGTCCTTGCTGCTGCGAGGGCGCGGTGGGCCTCGAGGCCTCCTGCTGCCAGGTGCGCTCCGCGTGGGGCAGTTCGCAGGGGCCCCGCCTGCGGTGGGTCCGCGTCGTGTCCTCCGGCGGCGACCCCGCCGCCGGCGTTCACCGTTGGACGCCGGCGGCGACCCAGAACCTTCAGGAGGAGAAAAAACACACAGACACAATTAATCGTCGATTTCCTGGAACATATGGGAAAATGTGGGAAGTGGGGGGGAAGACAGAAACCCCGAAAATGTAGGAAAATATGGGGAATCGTTTCATTTGTGTGTATTTATTTTTGTGTCCCAGGGCCCCTTCAAACTTGTGCATGTTCAACGATCTGACGTTTCGGAAGCGGCCGATCGTTCCAGGTCGAACGATCCCCGCGGTGTCAGGAACCAGCGCCGACGTCGTACGTCGCGAGCCTGCCGTGCTGCCCCCCCCCAGCGCAGAGTCCAGAGAGCCCAGAGGCCTCTGGCTCCTCCTCCCTCCTCCACCTCCGAGCCTTCAGGGGGGTCCAAGTTTGAGCCCCCGGTCAGGGCGGATGGTTGGGGCCGCGGTGTTTTGTTTTTGCTGCCGGGCAGGGCGGGATATCAATGTTGATAAGACTGTTTTCAAGCTCGAAGCTCCACACTAGTGGCCCAACGGTCCCTAGACGGTGCTGCAGAAGATGACGCTTCACCCCCGCCGTGTCGATCCGATCTTCCTCCTCCCTCTGCCGCAGTTGGACAGTATGAATACGTATTCGATCCTTTCGAATAACTAATACCTTTCAGTGCGGCGTTTCTCTCTCTCGCGTAGTTTCTCAAAAAGGTTTCAGCTGATACGCACTCCATATGCGAAATCGTACCTTACCCTGCTGCCCTGAGGGCGCGCGTGCACGCATGCCTTCTCCACCTGATGCGACGCGGTGAGAAAGGTGCGGTGCAAGCTACTGTGGCCATCAGGGGTCGTCAAGACGGGTACCAGCATGGGGGCGGACATGCGGTGATCCGACCTTGCGGTGCGAAGCTGTGCGTCGGCGGTGATCTCGAACGTGGGAGCGGGGTTGCAGTCGCCAAGCCGAAGATCGGGATCAGCCTGCGCAGGCCCAGGCGTCAACCAGAAGTGCCCTCGCGGGTTCTTCGATGTGGAAGCCTCTCGGCAGCTTGCGCGGGCCAGCCTGGGGGCCTCATTGGGGTGTCTGTGGTGGCGGTTGGGGCTTTTTTTGGGGCCCCTCTTCTTTGCCTCGGGGGCCCAAGGGCCCTCTCTTGGGGCCTCCTTGGTGCTTCCCGTGAGTCTCCTGTGGGCCTCTAGGGGGCCTCCTGAAGCCTCTCGGAGGCCTCCTGGTGCCTCGTGGGCCGTCCCAAGGAGCTCTTGGCTCTTCTGGCGCTTTCGGACGCCGTCTTGGGGGCTTGTTTGGGCCGTCTTGGTGCCCTCGTGGGGCGCCTTTTGGCCCCCTTTGGGGCCCTCTTGGGAGCTGGATTAGTATTGCCAGGGGACGGAAATGGAAATGGATACGGACGGCAGTCACCAGCACGACGGAATGGGCACGCGCTGTATTGCCATGGGGCCCCCATCGCGACGGACACCTACAGACACAGCGAAGGGCGGACGCCCGAAAGCAAGTCGGCGGGACGATCTTCGACATTCCTCACAGCAGCACGCCCCAGAGGCACCCAGGAGGGCCAGAGGCCTGCTGCAGCATGCGCAGACGGACACCGACGCGGGGACACGTCGATCCATGCCTGCCCCGAGTCTGCGGTCGGAGATAGGTTCGTGTGATATCACATCCAGCACCGCGTGACTCTCTCCGACTCCTGTCCCACGCGTCTCTTCAGCCTCCTGCTCCCATGGTCGTCTCTCCGACCCTGGCTCCCGCAGCCGAGGCGCGCCGTGCCCACAGCTCTTGGTGTGTGGGGGGGGTAATGAGAAGGGGCGGGCCTTCTCAGAGGAGGAGGAGGAGGAGGAGGAGGAGGAGGAGGAGGAGGAGGAGGTTTTCTAAGATATGCGGAGGAGGAGGAGGAGGAGGAGGAGGAGGAGGAGGAGGAGGTTTTCTAAGAGAGGAGGAGGAGGAGGAAGGGCCGCACACCTTTCCGATCCCCGCGTCCGCGACTCCGGCTTCGAGTGGCTTCTCTTCCCGTCTCCGGCCCTGGGCTCGCCGACCTCGGCTTCACAGTGGTCGTCTCTCTCCGACCCTGGCTCTCGTCGCCTCTCGGGGTCGGGCCTCCGCTCCCGACCCGAGCTCTCCTCCAGGGGGCCACACGCGAACCCTACCCCCACCCCCCGACGAGTTCTGAGGGGGGGGTGGGGTTCACTCCGCTCGGGAGCTCCCGAGCGAAGTGAGCCCGACCATCCCCCTCAGAAATCGTCGGGGGGTAGGGGTAGGGTTCGCGTGTGGCCCCCTCACCTTGGCTCGTCGCCTCTCGGGATCGGGCCTCCGTTTCCGGCTCGGGCTCTCCTCTCTTCGATGGTTGTCTCTTCGATTCCAGCTCTTCTGTCACCGAGCCCGACTTCGGCAGAGAGTCTGCTCGGGCGGGGCCGGGACGAGGACGAGTCCGTTCCAGAGCCTTCTCGGAGCGTGGAGGAACGCTCTGGGAGGGTCGCGGCGCCCGAGGCATCCTCCAGAGCCGCCAGATCTCAGATATTCTCGATTCATCCGTAACCGATGTTCGCCTCGTCCTGGCTCCGCCTTTGTCACCGAGTCCGACTCTGCGCCGCACGACCACACGCGACGCCGACCTCGGTCCACGAGTGACCATGCCGCGACCATGTGCTGGCGCCCCGCCGCCCAGCCCCCGGCACCCGCGTAGGTGTTTCACATGCGGGGCTGTTTTTGGTTAGTTTTGTTTGGTCTTGATGGGAGGAGGAGGAGGAGGAGGAGGAGGAGGAGGAGAGGAGGAGGAGGATGAGGAGGAGGAGGGGAGGGAGGAGGAGGAGAGGAGGAGGATGAGGAGGAGGAGGAGGAGGAGGAGGAGGAGGGAGGAGGAGGAGAGGAGGAGGAGGAGGAGGAGGAGGAGAGGAGGAGAGAGGAGGAGGAGGAGGAGGAGGAAGGATAGGAGGAGGAGGAGGAGGAGGAGGAGGAGGAGGAGGAGGAGGAGGAGGAGAGGAGGAGGAGGAGGAGGAGAGAGGAGGAGGAGGAGAGGAGAGGAGGAGGAGGAGGAGGAGGAGGGAGGAGAGGAGGAGGAGGAGGAGGAGGAGGAGGAGAGGAGGGAGGAGGAGGAGAGGAGGAGGAGGAGGAGGAGGAGAGGATGAGAGGAGGAGGAGGAGGCGAGGAGGAGGAGGGAGGAGGAGGAGGAGGAGGAGGAGGGGAGGAGGAGGAGGAGGAGGAGGAGGAGGAGGAGGAGGAGGAGGAGGAGGAGGAGGAGGAGGAGAGGGAGGAGGAAGGAGGAGGAGGGAGGAGGAGGAGGAGGAGAGGAGGAGGAGGAGGAGGAGAGAGGAGGGAGGAGGAGAGGAGGAGGAGGAGAGGGAGGGGGAGGAGAGGCGGAAGAGGAGGAGGAGGAGAGGAGGAGGAGAGGAGGAGGGGAGGAGGAGGAGGAGGGGGAGGGAGAGGAGGGAGGAGGAGGGAGGAGGAGGAGGAGGAGAGGAGGAGGAGAGGATGAGGAGGCGAGGAGGAGGGGGGGGAAGGAGGAGGAGGAGGAGGAGGAGGAGGAGGAGGAGGAGGAGGAGGAGGAGGAGAGGAGGAGAGGAGAGGAGGAGGAGAGAGAGGAGGAGGAGGAGGAGGAGGAGGAGGAGGAGGAGGAGGAGGAGGAGAAGGAGGAGGAGGAGGAGGGGGGGGCTTGCCTAAACGGGGGGGTGCTTTTATATGAAGGGTTTCGCCCTCTGCCGCTGGTCGGTTGGTTGGTTTTCTGCCGGCTTGGGTGGCTGGCAACTTGGTTCGTTGGCTTTGGCCTGACTAGATCAATTGATTTGGGTACTTCGCTGGCTGGCTGGTTGTCCGCGTCTGTGGTAATCGATCTTGGATGGTGGCCTCGGGAGCGCGCTCCAGTTCGCAGGTGAGCTATTTTAGATGATTCGTGGCCTCGGGTCCGGGGCCGAGCTTTCAGAAGGCGACGGGGAGCCGAAGCACGAACCCCGATGCACAAACGCAGAAGATGCTAGTTTTCCTGCCCTGGAGGGGGGCTGGCGCTGCGGGTCTCTGGGCAGCCTTCGTATGGTGGGTTCGTGGCCTGGGGAGCTCAAGCTCGTATGACTTAAACAAGGATCCAGGAGGAACAAACACACACACAGACACAATTGATCGTCGATTCCCCAGAACAGGTAGGAAAACATGGGAAGTGGGGGGGAAGGCAGAAACACACAGGAAGCGTGGGGAAATATGGGGAATCCTGCTGTCTGTGTCTATTTCTTAGTGCGTCCCAGGGCCCGACTGTGCCCTCGGTGGCGCGCGCCGGTCCCCAAGGCACGGAGAGACGGCAGCGTCGGGGGCGCAGAGTGTGCGCTGCTGCCCGCAAGGGGCCGGCCTCGGGAGCGCGAGGGAGTTGCAGTCTACAAGGGGTTTCAAGCAGCGGCGAAGCGCCCTCCTCCTCCTCCTCCTCCTCCCCCTCCTCCTCCTCCTCCTCCTCCTCCTCCTCCTCCTCCTCCTCCTCCGCCTCCTCCTCCTCCTGGGCCTCTTCTTGGCGCGCCTCGAGGCCGTCTTGGGGCGCCCACGCCGCTCGGCGGCGGAGCGCCGCGCGCTGGCGCGCCGCGCTCGGGCTCGGGTTGCCCAGAGCCCGGCCAGGGCGTGCGGGGCCTCCGTCAAGCAGCGGCGAAGCGTCCTGGCTCGTCTATAGCCCTACCAAACAGTGTTCTAAGAACCTTTTGTGGTACCCACGAAATGTTCCCAGAACAGTTCTGGCTGGGACTGTCTTGTTTTAACACATCGGGTTAATGTTCTGAGAACATTGTTTCTGTTCTTAGAACGTGTTTGGGTTCGAAGAACATTTCGTGGTAGGACTATAGGAATGCCGGGACGGTCGGTCCCTGCTCAAGGATTGTGGCCGCTAGAGCACGAGCGC
>CAUYUJ010011349.1:0-23376 GCA_963575745.1 Prorocentrum cordatum | reverse complement strand
AGGAGGAGGAAGGACGACCACGGCAACAACGACGACGGAAACGACCACGACGCCAAAGGGGACGACGACGTGGAACACGAAGAAAGACAGAGGACGACGCAGGCGACGACGACTACGACGACGCGGGAGGAGGGTGGACGGCGACGACGACGACGACGACGATGACGACGACGCAAGAGCGCGCGCGCACGCTTTGGGGGAAAATCCGTGTTGCGAAGCCTTGTGTTTTCCAGTTTTTTTGGACACACGATTTTGAAATCCTTCCGAAACCGATGGGTTTTGAAGGTTTTCGGCATACGCGCGCGAGGACGCGCGCGTTTGTACTTCGTCTCTTCGTTGTGCAGAGGATTCTCGCGACGGCACTCGCGCAAGGGCGTCCGACAGATTTCGACATGCGCGCGCGAAGCCCGTTTAATAGCATTTTGTGAAAATCTTGAAAAACCTATGGTTTTCCTAAGATTTCGCAAGGGCTCGCGCGGAAGCTGTTTTAGCAAATCAGTGTTGCGAAACCATTGTTTTTGTTTGTTTTTTGGAAATTCGATTGCGAAATCCTTCCGGCACCGAAGGTTTCTTGAAGGATTTCGGCATGCGCGCGCGACGGCGCGCGCGTGCGCATTTCGTCCCGTTTTTTGCAAGGGATTCGCGAACAAGTGTTATGTTAGAACCAAGAATGTCCCCGCGTAGTGTTTTTTTTTACAAGGGAACCTCAGGGGGGAACCCAGCCCCCCGGGGATAGTGTAAATTCATATTTGGGATGGACAGGTGGTCATAATCGTATATGATTTACGCACCCGGAAGGGGGAGTGATAACGCCGAGGGGGGGGTAGATCCTATTCTGTTTTTAGAAAAGAAAGTCTAGGTGGTGCAGTTGTTGTTCGCAGTCAGCTGTGAACCCCTCTGCTCGCGCAGTAAACCCACTCACCGACCCGATGCGGCGGCGACTGGAATGACTGCTTGGCCCTGGCTGGCGCATCGCTGCGGTCGCAGTAGCGCGCGCAGGCTCGCACGCAGAGCGGATGGCTAATTAGTCTGGCGCGACGGGCGCGGCCGCGGTGGCGCTGACGGTTGGGGTATTCCAGGCGCGTCTCGCAGGCCGTGCTGATGCACGGGCAATTCAGTGCGAGTCGGTGGTTCGTATTGGCTCGTGCGGGCGGGGCATCATGGCGACCTCGACAACGGCAGGCGCGATTCTGTTTGTCAGCGGCGATGTTGGTGGCGATGATGACGACGCGTTGGTGCTGAAGGTTTTGGGGAAGATTTTGACATGCGCGCGGCCAACGGACGCGAGTATGGAATTATACAAGACATGATCGTAGCCCCCCAGGAAACGCGCACAGGCGATCGAATGATTCCGACATGCGCGCGCGAGAGGTCCTCGACGTCGCAATGTATGAGAATGTTGAGAAAGAAGAATTCGCAATCATAGGCGCGCAGTATATATTGCAATGCCAACTTTTACAGCCCACGTTGTTTTTGTTACGCGTTTTCCGGTGTTTGCGGCTCGCTCGATCGGGGGCTTGCGGCGTCGCGCGGAACGAGGAGGAGGAGGCGGAAGAGGAGGCGGAGGACCAGTGTAAACCCAAGACTCATGATGTTGGTAGACGCCCCCCTTTTTTTCCAAGATCCCTTTGCAAAAAGGCCATTACAAGGGCTTGCCCCGTTTGGGGACAACCGTGTGAACATTCTAAAGCGCGCCGAAACACAATTTGCCAAGCTTTCAACGCCACGAATAAAATTGATTGTTGCGTACTGGCGATCCTGAACCATACTGGGACACCATTCGTGGGATGTCAAAGCGCGAATCAAAGCAATTGAATCGTTGCGCCCTGACAATTTTTCATCGCTCCAAAACAACATTCGCGGCACGTTAACCATGGGAACCAGTTTTGGCAAATGTTTAAAACGAATGTGCGCGGCGCTAAGGCGAGATACACAATTTGAAAACGACCCGCCCTCAACCTGTGAAACTATCGCAAATGTGTAGAACGAGTGCGCGTGGCGCTACGGCGAAAACCACAATTTGTAAATGATTCGCCCTCAATCCATGAAGTTTTTGCAAGTGTCTGGAACGACTGTGCGCGGCGCTAATTCGAGTGCCACATATTGAAAACGACCATGCCCCAATCCGTGAGACTCTTGCAACTGTTTAAAATGAATGTGCGCGGCGCTACCACGAGAGCAACGTTGTGCAAACGGCATCTCCTCTCGGTGAGATTCTTGCCAACGTTCAAACTGAATGTGCGCGGCGCTGAGGCGAAAGCCGGTTTGCGGAAGCGACCCGGCCTCCATTTGTGAAATTGCTGTCAATGTTCAAGCATCAGGTCCATAAGTGGTGAAGTCGCAGGCGAAACGCCTGGCCTGCCCTTTCGACTGCCGTCGGGGCGCGACAGGGAGGAGTAATCTGAAAGAAAATGGAACGGCGGAGGGGGAGAAGGAAGAGGAATACGAATAGAAATAGGGATAGGAATACTAGTAGGAATAATAATAGGACTAGGAGTAGGAGGAGGATCAATAGGAATAGGAAAAGGACGAGGAGAAATAGGAGGAGTAGGAGATATTGCAGGCCGAATGTTCGAGAAATGGGCGGGGCGTAGCCCGCAGCCGCGCGCCACTGGGGGCAAGGCGGGAACCCCGCACGGCGACGCGCAGGCGACGCGCATGGTGATGAACGTCTGCCAGATACGGTTTGACAAGGATCCTCAACGAGGGAGAAGGGGAAGGAGCAGGAATAGTATGATTAATGATAATAACAATACTTCTGATCGTAATACACATACGAACCGTTTGAATCATAGTACCAAAGATATTCAAAACACCCAAGCACTACTAATACTACGAGTAAGAGTGAGCAGAAGCAGATACGAATAAGAAGACGACGAATAGTACGGATTCAAACACTAACCACAATAATAATACACTCAAATGATTGATAAGGATACGAATGCATTAGCAATTGTAGCGATTCGAGTAGGAATAATGATGAGATGAATAGCAATACCGTAAACAATAACATAATGATAGTACTACGATCAGTAAGATCATTCGTCGTAGTAGTCTCAGCAGTAGTAGTAGTTGTTGTTGTCGTAGTTGTAGTTGTAGTTGTAGTTAAAGCAGGTCATCGTAATACATAATATCATATTACTGCTATCACTACAACTAACGATACTGCTCATATTAATAATAAAGAATATGACGATAATACGGCTAATCGCATGCATACAAACAATAAGAAATTGCATTATTCTGCAAACTAGCAGTACGAACCGTAATGCCACCATTAATACCAGTAACAATAACACTAAGTGTGATGTTTATGCTGATGATGTTGATGATGATGCTGCTGATAATGATGTGATGTTGTTGATGCTGGTGATGTTGATGATGCCGATGCTAGTAATCGTATCAACAGTAAAACTAGCAACCATACACACATCAATCATGGAAGCAATGATACTGATACCAGTAGTAGTAATAGTAGTAGTAGTAGTAGTAGTAGTAGAGTATTAGAAGTAGTAGTAGTAATGGTAGTAGTAGTAGTAAGTGTAGTCAGTAGTAGTAGTAGTAGTAGTAGTAGTAGTACTAGTACTAGTAGTAGTTAGTAGTAGTTCGTAGATTAGTAGTAGCAGTAGCAGTATCAGCAGCAGCAGTAGTAGTAGCAAGTAGTAGTAGTAGTTGTAGTAGTTTAGTAGAAAAAAGAAGGCTAGTAGTTAGGAGTAGTAGAATAGTAGTAGTAATGTAGTAGTAGTCGTAGTAGTAGTAGTTAGTAGTAGGGGTTGGGTTTTTTAGGGAGTAGTAGTAGTAGTAGTAGTACTAGTAGTACTAGTATTAGTACTAGTTAGTACTAGTAGTACTAGTAGTACTAGTCGTTAGTAGTAGTAGTGTAGTAGTAGTAGTAGTAGATTAGTAGTAGTAGTGGTAGTAGTAGTAGTAGTAGTAGTCGTAGTAGTAGTAGTAGTAGTAGTTGTAGTAGTAGTAGTAGTAGTCGTAGTCGTAGTCGTAGTCGTAGTAGTAGTTGTTGTTGTAATAGTAGTAGTAGTAGTAGTAGTAGTAGTATCAGCGACAACAGCAGTAGTACTTGCAGTAATAGTAGTAGTAGTAGTAGTAGTAGTAGTAGTAGTCGTCGTCGTAGTAGTAGTGGTAGTGGTAGTGGTGGTAGTAGTAGTAGTAGTAGTACTAATGATAGCATCAGCAGTAGTAGTAGCAGTAGTTGTCGTACTAGTAGTATAACAGCAGCAGTAGTAGCAGTAGTAGCAGTAGTAGCAGTATTAGCAGTATTAGCGGTAGTAGCAGTAGTGGTAGTCGTAGTAGTCGTCGTCGTCGTCGTCGTCGTCGTCGTCGTCGTCGTCGTCGTCGTCGTCGTCGTAGTAGTAGTAGTAGTAGTAGTAGTAGTAGTAGTAGTAGTAGTCGTATTTTTATTAGTAGTAGTAGCAGCCGTTTGTGTAGTAGGTGGTAGTAGTAGTAGTAGTCGTCGTCGTCGTCGTCGTCGTCGTCGTCGTCGTCGTCGTCGTCGTCGTCGTAGTAGCAGTAGTAGTAACAGCAGTAGTAGTAGCAGTAGTAGTAGCAGTCGCAGTAGTAATAGTAGCGGTAATAGTCATATTACTAAGGAGAATAATTATAGCAACGCTACAATACAACAACGTGTTACTACTAACCGTATTGGCATTGAGAGGAGAGGGGAAACAAGACGGCGGAGGAGGAGGAGGAGAAGGATGAGCAGCAGACGGGGGATGAGGAGGAGGAGGAGGAGGAAGGAGAGGGAATGAGAGCTGGAGCAGCAGGATGAAGAGGAGGACGACGAGGACAACGACCTAGGAGGATGAGGACGAGGTAGTAAAGGAGAGGATGATATAAGGATGGGGGAGGAGGAGGAGTAGAGGATGAGGAGGAGGAGGAGGAGGAGTCGGGTTGAGGAGGAGGGGAGGGAGTACAATATGAAAGGAATAGGAGCAGGAAGATGATGCGAGAAAGGTAGGGCGGAGGAAGAGGAGCATGACTTGACGCGAAACGTTGGAGTAAGGACGAGTACTAAAACGAGGACGAGGACATACGAGGCGGTCAGGAGTGATGAGGCAGGGGATGAGAGGAGGAGGAGTCTGTAGGAGCTGGCGAGGAGGTAGGAGGAGGAGGAGGAGGAACGATGAGGAAGGAGGAGGACGATGAGGCGGAGGGAGGAGGAGGAGGAGGAGGAGGAAGGAGGATGAGCGTCGGAGGAGGAGGATGGAGGGAGGGGGGAAGAGGGAGGAAAGGGGCGGACGGAAGGGGGGGACGGCGAACGAGGCCCGATGGTTTATGTTAGATAGGTCGAACCGTCGCGCAGCGTGACAGTCCCCATGGTATCATGATCATGGTCACGATGATTAATGCAGGGGGGTAATGTGAGGCGATGAGTGCGTGAGGGAAAGGGAATCCAGGAGAGTGAGTGACTAGGTGAGGGGAAACTGTGAACTCGGGAAGGGGCAGGAAGTAGGAGAGGGACGAGGAGGACATGAGTACGACCGAGGCCGAGCCGAGGACGAGGACGAGGACGAGGACGAGGACGAGGAGGAGGGAGGGGGTGAGGGAGAGGGGGAGGGGGACAAGTTAGGTTCGCTCGCGTCAACATCTGACATCCTACCCCTCCCTCCCATCCCTTACCATGGCGCTGATTTTCTCTATCCGCGGACGCGTGTCGTAGCGGACCTGTGGCTCCGCGCGCGTGTGCGTAGTGGGTGGTGGTGCGCGTGCGTGCGTGCGTGTGTGCATGGTTGTGGTTGTTGTGGTGGTGGTGTGTATGTGTGTGTGCGTGTGTGCGCGTGTGCTGTGGTGTGACGTGGTGTGGCGTCTTGGTGGTTTGGTGGTGGGCCAGGTGCGTACGTGCGTGATGGCGGTGGTGGCGGTGGTGGTGTGTGTGTGTGTGTGTGTGTGTGTCTGTGTCTGTGTCTGTGTCTGTGTCTGTGTCTGTGTCTGCGTGTGTGTGTGTGTGCGTGTGTATGTGTGTGTGTGTGTGCGTGCGTGCGTGCGTGTGTGTCTGTGTGTGCGCGCGTGTGATGTGGTGTGACGCGGTGTAGCGTGGTGGTGGTGGGTGGGGTAGTGCGGTGGTGGTGGCGGTGCGCGGTGGTGCTGCGCGTGCGTGCGTGCGTGCGTTGGTGGGTGGAAGTGGCGGTGGGTGTGCGTGCGGCGGGGCGGGGCGTGGTGCGGTGCGGTGGTGGCGGGCGGATGGGCGCGCGAGAAAGAGGCCCGCGCTGGGGCGAGAACGCCATCCTAAACGACGGAGGCCAAACACCGATCCGAAAATGAGGCCACGCTGCAGCGGGAGCACGATTCGGAACGATTCGGGAGCAGAAATGAGGCCGGCGCCTCAGCGAGAGCAGCATTTTGAAAAAAACGCAGGCGAAAACCCAACTGCGGGAAATCGTGTGTGTAAAAAAACAGTACGCGGAGGGGGGGGGGGGGGCGAATATGCAAAAGACGTCATCAGGGGAAGAGGGAGAGTAGTATTCATATTGAGTAATTGTGGAGGAGGAGGAGAAGGAGGAGGAGGAAGGACGAGGAGGAGCTGGAGGAGGAGGAGGACGAGGAGGAGGGGGAGGGGGAGGGCGAGGGAGGGAGGAAGAAAACTAGGAGGAGGAGGAGCACGAGGGGGAGCAGGAAGAGAAGGAGGAGGAGGACGAGGAGGAGCCACAGCCTCCATTCGCCCTGTGACTATGGCTCGGGAGGCAGGGGTGGCGCAGCAGTGACTCCCGCAGCCACGTATTCTTTCAGACCGGCTCCACAAGGACCCAAACAGCCGATCTTCGGTCAGATTCGATGCCTGGTCCTTGCGGGTAAGATTTCGGGTTTTCGGTATCCTTTCGTAGGAAGCTTGAGACGCAATGGATGTTGACACGCATCTGGCCTTTAGGTCGTGTGTTTGGGGCGTCTCTTCGTCACCCAAGCATCCACGACGCCGTGGATATGGATATGAACATTGCTTGCAGCCCTGAACCCTGCGTATATACAGAATGGAGGCGGGCATCTTTCGTGCGGGTGCGTCAGAGGTCGGCGAGCGTATCGGTTGTTCGCGGCGTCAGCCTTCAGCGTCGCCGCCGTCACACGCTAACGCTGTCTAGGTTGCCGCCTTCTGCACGATCGGACACTTTTTAAGACGTTAATCACATCAGGAAGCCGCCAGCAATCTTCGAACACGGCCCAACACAATGTATTATGTTAGCCAACGTGGGCACCAAACTGTGTGCTCTAGCATACTACGCTGTGCAATCTATGTGGTGCAACCAATTTCTCTTCGCTGCTCGCGCAAACATCCCACCCACCCACCCGCAACTTAGTTTGCAAAATCTTTTAAGACCGTGCCGGTGGGTACCAAATGGCACTTGGCAACAACAGCGGCGCCGACGACGACAGCGACAACGACGACGACGACGACGCCGCCGACAACGATTACGACGACACCGACGACGTCTTCAACGACTTCGACGACGCCGACCACGACGACGACGACGACACCGACGACGACGACGACGACGACGCCGACGACGACGACGACGATGACAGCGACGACGACGATGACGACGCCGACGACGACGACAACGATGACACCGACGACGACGACGACGACGTCAACGACGCCGACGACGACGACGACGACGACGACGACGGCGGCGACGACGACGACGCCGACGTCGACGACGACGAAGACGACGACGACGCCAACGACGACGAAGACGACGACGACGTCGCCAACGACGACGACGACGAGGGAGGAGGGAGGACGACGACGACGACAACGACGACAACGACGAGGGAGGAGAGAGGACGGCGACGACGCGAACGACGAAGAAGGAGGAAGGAGGGCGACGCCGACGACGACAACGACGAGGGAGGAGGGAAGACGACGACGACGACAACGACGACGACGACGACGACGGCGACGAAATAGGAGGGACGACGACGAGACGCCGACGACGGACGACGACGACGACGACGAGGGAGGAGGAGGAAGGACGACCACGGCGACAACGACGACGGAAACGACCACGACGCCAAAGAGGACGACGACGACGAATACGAGGAAAGACAGATGACGACGTAGGCCACGACGACGACGACGCGGGAGGAGGGAGGACGACGACGACGACGACGACGCAAGAGCGCGCGCGCACGCTTTTGTTGAAAGTCCGTGTTGCGAAACTTTGTGTTTTTGTAGGTTATTTGGACACACGATTTTGAAGTCCTTCCGAGACCGATTGGTTTTGAAGGATTTCGGCATGTGCGCGCGACGACGCGCGCGTCTGCACTTCGTTCCGTTTTTTGCAGAGGATACTCGCGACGGCACACGCGCAAGGGCGTTCGACAGATTTCGACATGCGCGCGCGCGAAGCCCGTTTGGTAGCATATTGTGAAAATCTTGAAAAACCCGTCGTTTCCTTAAGATTTCGAAAGAGCTCGCGCGTAAGTTTTTTTAGCAAATCAGTGTTGCGAAACCATTTGTTTTTGCATGTTTTTCGGAACCTCGATTGCGAAATCCTTCCAACACCGAAGGTTTTTGAAATGATTTCGGCATGCGCGCGCGACGACGCGCGCGTCTGCACTTCGCCCCATTTTCTGTAAACGATTCGCGAAACAGTGTTATGCTCGAACAAAAGATGTCCCCGCGTATCGTTATATATATACATATATATATATGTATATATATATATATATGTATATATATGTATATATATAGAACAAGGGAACCTCAGGGTTGCCGATACCGGCCCCCTGGGACATAACAAATTCATATTTCGGATGGACATGCGGTCATAATCATATGTGATTTGCATACCCGAAAGTGGGGCGGATAACGCCGGTGGGGGGGTAGAGTCGATTCTTTTTTTAGAAAGGAAAACGAATGTGTGTTCGCAGTGGGTTGGCAACTCCACTGCTCGCGCAACGTCTCCCGCAATTCGGCTTGCAAAACCCATGAGGCGTGGATGCTTGTCTGGCATTGAATGGCGCATCGCTGCGGCCGCACTAGCGCGCGCATGCTCGCGCGCAGAGCGGCCAGCTAGTCTGGCACGACCGACGCGGCCGCGCTGGCGCTGACCATTGGGGAGTTCCTCTGCGCGTTTCGTAGACCGCGCCGACGCGCGGTCATTTTAGTGCAACGGCAAGCACGATGGTGATCGCAGTGGTGCTAAAAGCATGATGACGATGGCGACGGTAATGCAAATGACGGTGCCGAGGCTGATCACGCCGATGGCGATGGTGTCCGCGCGTCGGATTTCGACATGCGCGCGAAGCCGACGGGCGCGAGCGGCTTGCATGGTTTTATGTGATAGGGACCGCGCCCCCCGCGCGCGCGCACGAGCGTTCGAATGATTTCAACATGCGCGCGCGAGTGACCCGCTTGGTCGACATCGAGGGATGTGTTGAAACGCCGGTGATATTCCTAACAGTTCGCAATTGCGCGCGCATGCCTTGAAACAAAAATGATACATATTTACATATATGTGAGGATGATGCTGTTGGACAATGTCACTGTGGTACTCTGTGTTGACCTCCCTCCGAAATTCATGTCTTATATTAGCAAATGTATTTGTATGTGCCGTCGGGGCGCCCGGGTTTAAGGGGGATGGGGGGGCGATACCGAGTGTGTTGGGATGGTGCGAGTGTATATGAAGAAACAACGAGGGGCAGCATTGTATGTACACGCCGCATCCCCCAAGTGTGGAGATAATCCCGGGTGGGGACAGATCCTATTTCCATATGTAGAAAGGGAAGTATTTGCGGTGTGAGTTACATGGTGCAACCTATGTGATGCAAACTGCATGGCGCAGTCGTGCAATATTTGTGGTCCGCAGTCTAAGTTGCGCAATGCAGCAGCTTATGTGCTATTTTCGCGTGGTACAACTTATTTGGGGTTAGATAACTAGATAATGTGATGTGGGGCTCCTGTGGTGTAAGCAATGTGGTGGAATTCGTATGGTCCAGTATGTGGTGTGTGAGCAGAGTCGTGCACTAGATGTGGCACAACCTATGTGATGCAGGCTGCGTAGTGCAATATGCGGGATGTATTTTGGTTTGTGAAGTACACGCGGTGCAAGCTATGTGGTGCAAGGCTGGTTAAGCAACGCATGCGGTGCAAACTATATGTGGTGTGGCGGGAGTAATGTGGTGCAGTCAGTATGCGTATGTGTGCGTTTATGTATGGTGCTATGTATGTATGTATGTATGTATGTATGTATGTATATATAAATAGAGAGAGAGAGAGAGAGAGAACGAGAGAGAGAGAGAGAAAGAGAGAGAGAGAGAGAGAGCACAAACCAATCTGTGTTTGTGTATTTGCATACCTACATATGTGGTACAAGCAGTGTGGTGTTTTGCTCGCAGTGGGTTTTCAGCTACACTGGTCGCGGAATCATCCTTACTACTCACCCACCCGCAACTTGGTTTTCAAAACCCAGGTGCTTGTCTGGCGCTGGCTGACGCATCGTTGCGGCCGCACTAGCGCTTGCAGGCTCGCGCGCAGAGCGGTCAGCTAGTCTGGCGCGACCGACGCCGCCGCGTTGGCGCTGACCGCTGGGGACATCCCATCGCGTTTCAGTGGCCGTGCTAGCGCGCGGGCACTCCAGCGCGAGTCGGTGATTCGGGTGGGCGCGGTGCCGTGGCGAAGTCGACAGCAGCAAACACGATGATGATTGCAGCGATGCTGGTGACGACGATGACGATGACGACGGCAAGGCACATGGCGGCGCCGATGTTGATCACGCAAATCAAGATGATAGTGTCCACGCGTCAGTAATCACCTGTGGAAAATAAATGCGACATGTGCGCGCGGCCGACGGGCGCGAGTGGCCTTCATGGTTTTATTTGATAGGGATCGCGCCCCCCCCTGAACGCGCGCACGGACGTTCGAATGATTTCGACATGCGCGCGCGAGAGGCCCGTTTGGTCGAATTTGATAATCATGTTGAACAAACCAGCGGTCTGTAATACACAAGAACAGAATTCGCAGAACCACGCAATCTTTTCAATGTATCTAATGCTGTACAACCGTGTGGTATTGCGTTGTGCTTCGGGGTAGTCGGTTTTGCTTCTTCCGGGGCCGTACTTTCTTGAAGGATTTTGGCGTGCGCGCACGACGAAACTCGCGCGTGTGCGCGTCGTCCTACCTGTTGCAAAACGCATTTTCGAACATGACTGATATGTGATAAACGAGTGTGCGCGCGTAGTGTTTTTCGCGGGTGATGGTGTGGGGGTGGTCGATATTGGCTGGGCTGGGACGGTATGGGTTCAGTTTTAGTATGTGCGATTGGAGTCATATATGCAAATTGCGCATCCCAGCGGCGGGGGGATTTTCCAGGGGGAGAGGTCGAACCACATTCCTTCGTTTCGGTCTCATGCATTATCTCTCGGAGTTGTCCCTGGTCGTCGTTTCTATTCCGATTTCTGGCGCCTTTGACGGACCTGCATCTTTGCACGCTGGCAGTTCCACTCGGTTTCAGTTCCTGCCACCCACCCGCCGCTGGGCCGCTGCGTGAGGCCTCGGCTTGCCGCGTTAGCTGTAGCCTTGCGCGCCGCCTCTGCCTAATTAGTCTCTGCGTAGCCCGCTTTGACCTGACTCGCCGCTGGCGCCTTCGCCCGCGGCCGCTGATTAAAAAGTATCCCCGCCAGCCATCCATCGTTCTCCTGGCTACTCCGCCAGACCGTTCGGGCTCACTCCGTGCACGGTTCGTCGGTAGGTGTCCGGATCAGTACTCCCTTCAGGAGTCTCGATGTGCGTTTTTGGTGGCGCCATTCCATGCTCTAGTTCCATGGCCAGTGAGTTCTTCCTGGCCCAGCTGGCGTCAGCGTTCCCAGTGATGGTGCTCCTGGCCACATCCTGGTACCGCCCCCGCGCCATTTTGGCTGCGCTCCAACCTCGGTCGGTTGATTATGCATGCGCGCGCTCCTGGGCCTGGTTCCTGGCAGCTGCAGCCCGCACCCCCTCGCGCTGACCGGCCCGCTTAGGTGCTGCTTAGGCCGCCGGCGCGTCGGCGTTAGGCAATTAGGCTCGCGCGTGGCCCGCTCGAACCCTACTCGCCGTTGGCGCGTTCGCCTGCGGTCGCGACAAAAAAGTGCCCCCACCAGTTCGGACGGCTTTCGACCCGCCTCGCGAGCCCGTTGACCAAAACAACTCTCCCCACCAACCCATCCATAAACGACGCCCAGGCGAGTTTAGGTGATCAGGGAAGTGTCGGAGCAAAGAGGGGGACAGCCGAACCATTCGAAGGAGGAGGATCAGGAGGAGGGTGGATAGATGGATGGATGGATGGATGGATGGATGAGGGAGGAAGGAGAAGGATGAGGAACAGGATGAGGAGGAGAAGGAGGATGAGGAGGAAAACGGAGGAGGGCGAGCAAAAGGGCCAGGGGCCTCTTTCGACGCCTCTCGGAGTCTCTTGGGATATCTCTTGGGTGCCTCTTTGAGGCCTCTTGGGGCGTCTTTGGGGTCCGTTGGCGGTCCAGTGGGCTCTTGGGCGTCTTGGGTGTCTCGGGGGGGGCCTCTTGGGGCCGCTTGGGATCCTCTTGGGGGCCTATTTTGGCCTTTGGGTGGCCTTCTTGGGGCCATCTTTGGGCCTCCTGGGGCCTCCTGGGCGCCTCTTGGGGCCAACTAGGAAAACATAAATAAAACAGGGGGTACTTGATTCGCGACGCCCCTCTATAGCGTCTAAACGCCTTTTGGGGCGCTCTTGGGCGCTCTTGGGACCGCCTTGGGGCGTTCGTGGGCATCTGTTCAGGCCCTCTTGGGCCATCTTGGAGCCATCTTGAGGCCTCGGAAGCAAAAAGGCGAGAAGGCACACCTCACTGATTTCCCTGAGGTGTTTGAAGGATTTCGGCTTCTTGGGGGCCTCTGTGGGAGTCTAGGAAGCCTCTTGAAGCATCTTGGAAGCCATCTTGAGCGATTTTGGGCTATTTTGAGCCATTTTGGAGGTCAGTTTGGGCTCTTCGCGGCCCTCTTGGAGCCGTCTTGAGCCATCTTGGGCGCTCCAGCGCGCCGCGGGCCGCCCCGCCCAGGTCCAGGGCGGTGGGCAGGGCGAGGGGTCAAGAGACCCCCCAGATAGCAAGCCGTCTAGCTCACTACCACGCGCCCTCCCAACACATACAATGGGGGCGCGCAACAAGAAACCATATACTTTTCGTCAGGGTATCCTGCGTTTCTTTGCTCCGCGCGCTGCGCGTTGACTTCCCGCGGCCGTTGAAGGAGCTGCTGCCTTCAGGGTGCTCCAGGTTTCCCCTCAGGTGCACCTCGCGCACGGGTTCTCAGGGCTGGGTTTCTTGCGAGGGTTTCTTGCGGCCGCGCCCGCACTGTAAGTAACTCCCGAGCCTCAGCATGTTCGGCGGTCGTCTTTGAATGGGCAGCTACTGGGAACCAAGACCGACCACATGTGCGCGACGTTGGGGCGAGGTGCGCCACGCGTGTCAGGCGCGCCACGCGCGCCAGGCACCCCTGGGGCCCGAGCGTGCCAGGCACGGCTGGTGCGTCAGATGCGTCACGTGCTCCGCGCGCGCCAGGTGTGCCGCATACTCCAGTCGCGCCAGATGCGCTACGGTCGGGGCACGTGCAGAGTGTGTCAGGTGCGCCTGCGCACGACAGCACACATCTGGAAACATGTCGGCCCCCACCATCCTTGTCGAAAAGAAAGCCCATCATTGTGTCTGGTGGGCCTGCGCACAGCAGGCCATACGCAACCATCCCCGCCGTCCCTGTCAAACACCACTTGACAGTGATGGGGTGAATTTTGTATTGTTTTTTTGTTAGGGATGGTAGCCCTGCGCGCAGCAGGCAATATGCTGACCCCCCCCCGCCGTCCCTGAAGAACAATACAAAGTGCCCGCGGGCCTCACGAACGTGACTCAAGACTTTGCCCCAGAGTATACTTTGTATTGTTTTTGTGACAGGGATGGCGGGGGGGATCTGTAAATGTGGAGGCAAAATGCGTTTCGCACTGTTTTTTGACAGGGATGGTGGGGAGTGCCTTCATGGGGTCCTCGTTCTTCCTGGTTGGCTGCCGGTCACTTGGGGGAGGGGGTGTACATTAATAGGGAACCGTGACAACTCTTCCCCGAAGGGGAAGAAGGGGGTTGGAAGCTGAACCTCCCTAGACCGCCTACGCCCTAAAGGGCTGGTGGGATTATATGGCGCAATCCATTGCAATCGATTGCAATCGGTTGCAATCGATCGTAATGTGACTCAGGGGCGGGGGTACAGCAGGGTGGCGGTGACGGGAGTCGTTTTCCTCGCAGCGCCCGCGAGGCCCCCTTCGTATGCGTCCGGAAACATTTGGAAGCTTTTGGATTGAGGCGAAGCATTTGAGCTGACCATGCCCAGAGCGTCCAGCATCACAGAGTTGAGACCCATGCCAAGAAACACCCTGCTCGCCTCCAGGGTGCCCTGGGTTTCTCGGGTGTCGATGGTTTTGCTATGGAAAGCGTGACGTTCCCACACCAACAATCCATGGACGTCCTGGGGTCGCAGGGTTGAGTTTCTTGTGGAAGGTTTCTTGTCCTCCTCCTCCTCCTCCTCCTCCTCCTCGTCATCGTCCTCCTCCTCCTTCTCCTCCTCCTCCTCCTCCTCCCTCCTCCTCCTCCTCCCTCCTCCTCCTCCTCCTCTCTCCTCCTCCTCCTCCTCCTCCTCCTCCTCCTCCTGCCTCCTCCTCCTCCTCCTCCTCCTCCTCCTCCTCCTCCTCCTCCCTCTCGATGATCGCGCCTCGCGCGTCGCGGCCTCGGCCAGAGCGGCGGCCCTCCCCCCCCAGGGGGGGCGGCACGAGGCGGGAGGGCGCGACGTCTGGTGACCCAGACGCCTCGTCGTCGCAGTCTTGCGTCGATGGGCCGAGTTTCCACCACCGCAGCCATCGGTAGGAGGGAGGAGGAGAAGAGGAGGAGGAGAAGAGGAGGAGGAGGAGGTTGAGGAGGGAGATGAGGAGGAGGAGGTTGAGGAGGAGGAGGAGGAGGAGGAGGAGGAGGAGGAAGATGATGATGATGATGATGATGATGATGATGATGTGATGATGATGATGATGATGATGATGATGATGATGGTGATGATGGTGATGGTGATGATGATGATGATGATGATGATGATGATGATGATGATGATGATGATGATGATGATGATGATGATGATGATGATGATGATGATGATGATGATGATGATGATGATGATGATGATGATGATGATGATGGTGGTGTGGTGTGGATGATGATGGGTGTATTCAGTACGTGAAGCAGGCACTGTAGGGAGCGTCGCCGTATGGCCACTGCCACTTGTGCTCAAGCTCTGAGTCAGGCCTCCCCCATTCTTTCCCGTGCAGAGTGCCCTCCGCCATATTGCCGATCGATTCGGAGAAGGGGACTCGGCGTGCTTTGTCGTGGGGCAGGACGGCCCAATTGGGGTGCTCACCAGTGTTGAACTGCCCACCCCTGACCTACTCGACCGGCGACGTGGCCTTCATCTCGCCGCTGACCCTCTTCACGCTGGGTCACGCGTGCCCGCGTGGCCTTCGTGGCGTTCTCCGCTGGCCGCTGGACAGGCACGAGGGCTGGGACCGAGCTGAGCCCGGAGGACCTGGACGCGACCACCCAAGCTCAGGCGGCTCAGTACAGGTCGAGGGCATGGGCGCAATGACGCAGTCTGCTGCTGCTTGCTGCCACCCGCTCACAAGGTCGCACAACTTGCAGGTGGGCGACCCCTGCGTGGTGAAGTACAACGTCGGGATCCCGTACCTGTACCGCGAGGGGCTAGCCACCTACTTGCCGCTCGGAGCGGGGCTGACCGCCCTGGTCACCACCCCCGATGGTGTCGACACGGTGGGCATCAGTCAGCGGGTGTTCCGCGACGCGGTGCTGGCGCGCCAGGAGGACCAGTGGCAGGGGCGACAGGTGCGCAGCCCCCGCACCACACACTGGGTTCCACGGTGCATCGTCGACCACGGCAGGACCCCGACTGGGATGCACGCTCGGTGGCGCAGCGAGGCTCGTCTCCAGGATCACGAACCTGGGGTGCAGGAGCATGAGCACGCTTGCAGGGCGCTGGAGGAGCTGCTCTGCTTCGACCAGTGCAACAAGGCGAACCTGGCGGCCGCGGAGATGCTCACTCGCGCCACCCAGGTGCAGCAGGGACGCTACCAGGACGGGCGAGCATGCGACTCGGCCAGCGGCGGCCCCGACAGCGTGGACGCGCATCTCTTCATGGGCAGCGTGCTCGCGAGAGGAGGAGTGCGCGGGTGCCCGCTCCCCCAGGAGTGGGCCAGCCCCCAGCTGGCCAAGGGGCAGGCGCTGCAGGAGGAGCGCCGCATGGCGCGAGAGGAGAGGGAGCTTGCAAGGAAGGACAACAAGAAGAAGGACGAGAGGGAGGAGAAGGGGTGATGCTCCCTTCGGTCGCGCCTGGTTCAGGCGGCCAGCGCGACCCCCTGACTGAGACGCCTGTGGGCCGGGTCGCCTCCACCGGTCCGATCAAGAGTGAGGTTTTTGACGCGCTGGGACACAGTGGCCGCCAACGTGATATTTTTCCACTGCCCCCTCTGCACCGAGGCCATGACGGTGCGGCGGGCCGCCATGATCTGTCACGGGTCACGCGGCGGCGGGGTGCAGCTACCAAGCACATTCTCGACTGGGGCGACGAGTGTATCAACGCCTTGAACGACTTGTACGGCCACCAGGATCGGCCGGCGGCTCCTGCCAACGCCGGTCACCGGCACGCAGTGGATTACATCGAGTCTCGAGTACGTGCACTTGGCAAGCCCCCACCTGAGGCAGGTTTTCGCGAGGGAGCCCTACGTGAGCTCCTCGCTGGGACGGGGATCTACCAGACGGGTGATCTCTCCTCCCGACGGCCGTATGTCAAGGAGTCCATTTCCTGGCCCTCGCCCGACCTGCAGCCAGTCCCACTGGCCGCCTGCCTTGGCGAGGCCGAACCTGAGTGGCTGGGCCGCTGGCAGAGCACCTTGCTCAGGCCAGATAGACCTACAGCTGCTGAACGTGCTGAGTTCTGCCCTCACGGACCTTTTTTTGACCCCAGTCTCTTCAGTAAGCCCCTGCTCTACGCCGATTTTGTCGCCAAGTTGCTGGCTCGCGGCATGGTGGAGCTGAAGGGGGACTGTGACGCGGCCACCGTCGGCTGCTTTTTCGTCGCGAAGAGGAACAAGAAGCAGAGAGTGATATTTGATACGAGGTATGCCAACCTATTTTTCGGTCGACCTGCTCGGGCGGCTTTGCCGACTGCGACGGCCCTCGCTGCCTTCGAGAACCCTGGACATGACACCTACCTGGCCTCGGGTGATATCGACGATGCTTTTAACAGACTACGACTGCCCGACGGGCTGTCCTCTTACTTCAGACTACCCGCCCTGGATGCCAGCCTGCTCGGGATCACGCACCTGGACGGGGCCCCACTCGCGCGAGGGGCGCGGGTGCAGCCCTGCGTGTGCGTCCTGCCGATGGGCTGGAGCCATGCGCTGGCCCTCTGTCAGGGCGTGCTCCGACGCGCCATGGACACCGCTGGGTTCACCGTAGACCAGTGCATCGAGGACGGGAAGGCAGGGGTCGTGGTCGGCCGGGAGGGCGCCGTGGCGGTCGCCGGTTACGTCGACAACTACGCCGCCCTGGGACGCTCCCCGGCCCTCGTCGACCAGGCCGCCCTTGCCATCACGCGCGTGCTGACTGAGAAAGGGCTTCTCACTCACGATGAGGAGCCTGCCGCACGGGACGCCGTCTTCGTAGGGCTAGAGCTGAAGAGAGGGCGACATCTTTCGATCAAGGCCAGGAGCATTTGGAGACTTCGATTCGGTTTGGACGCTTTGCTCAGAAGAGGTTTTTGTTCTGGAGACGCCCTCGGGGTCATCATGGGACATTTCACGTGGGCGGGGTTGATACGGCGAGAAGTCCTCTCTTTGCTCAACGCCAGTTACCAGTTTGCCGAGCGGATCGGGTCTCGGCAGGCGCGGCTTTGGAGATCGGTGCGACGCGAGCTTTGGCGAGCACGCTGTATTTTACCTCTGCTCAGCGTTGACGTCAGCGCAGGGTGGTGGCCAGAGGTGGCCGGCGTCTCTGTTCGGTCTCGGCGTCACTGTTCGAAAAGCTCCCATATCAATGGTATCATCGATCGGCCGATGCAGCGAGAGGTGGCGCTTCCGGGTTGAGGGGGCCCAGCGGGCCCGCGAGCACGCTCTTCATCCGACGGCTGTGGGCTCCACTGGTGACCCCGACAAGGCCCTCGAGAACCTGCTGGTCGACAACCCCGTGGCTTTCGACGAGGTCCCCTTAGGCCTCCTGAAGTCTGACACTTGGAAGGTTGTTCACGCTTCGAGGGTTGCTGGGTCCACCGACATCCTCGAGCTGGAGGGGGAGGCGCTTCTCATGGCTATTCGGCACACGCTCAGGAACACTGGGGCTCTCGGGAAGAAGATCCTGTTTATAGTGGATAACTTGCCACTGGCCCTAGCGGCCACTACAGGGCGGGCGAACTCTCGATATCTTCGGCATGTACTTCAGAAGATTGCTGCTCTGTCGTTGACCACGGGATGCAAGATAGTTGTGCGTTGGGTGCCATCTGAACTCAATCCTGCAGACCATCCGTCTCGAGGCGATCACGGTTTTTTCACTACTCCATACCATGTGCACCTTACCCGGCCCCATGGGACCTCGCCGGCGGCCAGCGGCGGCGCTGGCCGCTGTCGAGCGGGCGCAGAACGCCCTGCTCGTGGTGGCCTCGACGGTGCGAACCTTGGGCCTCCCGATCCTCGAGTCCGCGGGGATCCGCTCGAACACGCAGAAGCAGTACCACGATTGGATAGCGACGCTGGTCCTCTTCCGCCGGATGTACCGCCTGGACTCGGACAGCAGGGAGTCACTGGACATTGCCGTCGCCGCGCTGCTGACTCACCAGTTCCGGGACGGCAGGTGCCCGGACCTGGGGAGGCAGCTGATCGCGGCGCTCCTGCACGTCATCCCAGGCTTGGCCCGGCGCAGCGGGCGGTATCTGCCACGCGTGTGCCGGGCGGCAGGCGCCTGGAAGCGACGTGCTCCTGGGCGCTTGAGGCTGCCGATGCCAAGGACTGGGGTGGCGGCGATCGCGGAGGTGATGCTGTACCTCGGCTGTCGGCGGATGGCCATTTACACCATGCTGGACTTCATCTGCTATTGCAGGCCGCTGGAGGGGATCGCGCTGCTGGGAAGGCTCCTGGTCTCTCCCGTGCTGGCTGCAGGGGCAAGTTGCGTGAGGTGGGGGCTGCTGCTCCACGACTTCGAGCTCGGCCTGCTGTCCAGGACCGACACGTCGGACGACGCAGGGCTCACCGACCAGGCCAGCTGGACCCCCCCTGCGGTGGCAGGGCTCCAGGCGGCGGCTCACACGGACGCCTCGCTGTGGGACTTCGACGCGACGGAGTTCAGGCTGACCTTCAAAGCCGCCGCGGAGGTGCACAACGACGTCTTCAGCTTCGGAGACATTGTGATGACCCCGGCCGCGACGCTCGTGAAGCACGGGCTGGCTGGCCCGCTTTTCGACCAGGTCCCGGCGAAGGGGAGGGCCCTCCGGCTCTCAGGCCTGAGCGCCGGGGCCACGTTCGCCGCCGGCCGCAGTCGAGAGCGACCGGCCACGTGACCCACTTGGTTCACGGCGGGGACGTCGGCGCCCACCTGGCCAAGAGGCTCGTGACGAGCCTGGGCCGGGCCGTGCGTCTCAAGTCGCTGCTGTTCCTGGAGCTCTTCGGGGGCTGCGGCCGCGTCGCGGCCAGCGCGCAGGCCATCGGCTACGCCGCGCTCAGCCTGGACATCAATGCTTCGCCCTTGGAGAATCATCTGACGCCCGCCTTCCTCAACAGGGTCCTGGGCTGGATCTCCGGCGGGGTCATCGCAGGCGTGTGGCTCGGCACTCCGTGCAGTACCTGGACCCGCGCCCTCCGGACCCCGCTGCGGACTGAGCAATATCCTGACGGCCGGCCCGACCTCTCGCCTGAACAGTGTAGAAAAATCGACATTGGAAACAGGTCTTTCCTCTTTTCCCTTCAAGTGATCCGTGCCTGTTTGAGATACGGGATCGGTGTCATGATTGAAAACCCGCAGAGCAGCCTCTTGTGGTCCTCCCCTCACTTCCAGAAGCTTCTAAATTTAAAGAGCAGCACTTCTGTAGTATGTCACATGTGCCAGTTTGGCGCGCCCTGGAGAAAAGCTACCAGGGTGCAAGCATGGGGCATCGGAGAGCTGTGGGAGCTATCGAAGAAATGCGGTGGCCCTCGCGGCCTGTGCGGCAGGACGCTCCGACCCCACCTTGAACTCAGCGGGCGCGCGCCTGGCGGGAAACACTGGACCGCTATTGCCGCTGCGTGCCCGACAGCCTTCGCCCGAGCCGCCGCTGCCATTCTCATCCGCACTTGTGAGAATAAACGCTCCCTGGCTCTCTCTCGCAGAATGGGGGTTTAGCCCTGATATTTTTTCGGCCTTCGGCCAAGTCCGCGTTCGGGTTCGGGGTGCGAGGCTCGTCTACCTGTCCAGTGGCTCGCCTTTGTAGCCGCGAGTCGCCGCCGTGCACTGCTCCTCACAAATAACATCATCTCTCTTGGCGACGAGGGTCGGAAGAGGCCCTGCTGGGTGTATTCAGTACGTGAAGCAGGCACTGTAGGGAGCGTCGCCGTATGGCCACTGCCACTTGTGCTCAAGCTCTCCCTCCCACCCTTGTCTTCCCCCATTGAGCTTGAGTGTGGCTTTTTTGCTGGGTGCGAGGCTCGTCTACCTGTCCAGTGGCTCGCCTTTGTAGCCGCGAGTCGCCGCCGCGCACTGCTCCTCACAAATAACATCATCTCTCTTGGCGACGAGGGTCGGATGAGGCCCTGCTGATGATGATGATGATGATGATGAGGATGATGATGATGATGATGATGATGTTGATGATGATGATGATGATGATGGTGATGATGATGATGATGATGGTGATGATGATGATGATTATGATTATGATTATGATGATGATGATGATGATGATGATGATGATGATGATGATGATGATGATGATGATGATGATGATGATGATGAGGAGGAGGAGGAGGAGGAGGAGGAGGAGAATGATGAGGATGATGAGGAGGTGGAGGAGGAGGAGGAGGAGAAAGAGGAAGAGGAAGAGGAGGAGGAAGAGAGAGAGGAGGAGGAGAAAGAGGAGGAGGAGGAGGAGGAGGAGGAGGAGGAGGAGGAGGAGGAGGAGGACCTCCTGATACTCCATTCTCCCCGTCCTACCTATGGTGGTGGTGGTGGTGGTGGAAATTGGCCCATCACTGCTGCCCCTCGCCGTCGAGGACGCCGTCATCGTGATCGCCCCCGCCGCTGTCGCCGCCACTCGCGCGCGCGGCCTCTGGAGGCCGCCGAGGACCCCCGAGGGCCGCCGAGGGCTTCGCAGGGCCGCCGAGGGCCCGCCGAGGGCCCGCCGAGGGCCGCTCCCCGCGCAGCGCGCGCGCTCGCGCAGGGCCGCCGAGGGCCGCCGAGGGCCGCTCCTCGCGCAGCGCGCGCGCTCGCGCGTGCCGGCCAGATGCACGCGCTGGTCGAGGCGGCGCAGGGCGCCGCGGAAGCCCAGGGCGAGCGGTGGGCCGCCTGCTCCTCGGGAGCCGCTTCAAAGCATTATTTTTTTTCCCTCCGTCGCCCTCCTCCTCCTCCCGTCTCCTCCTCCTCCCCACCCCCTTCCTCTTCCTCCCTTCCTCCTCCTCCTCTCCGCCTCCTCCTCCTCCTCCTCCTCCTCCGCCTCCTCCTCCTCCTCCTTCCTCCTCCTCCGCCTCCTCATCCTCCTCCTCCTCCTCCTCCTCCTCCTCCTCTCCCTCCTCCTCCTCCCTCCTCCTCCTCCTCCTTGCCAGGCGCAAGGCGAGCGGAGGTCGCCGGCCTGCTCAAGGAGCAAAAGGGGCCTTGACAAGCACAGGTCGGGGGGCGTAAGACCCGGGTTTGCCGGGACTCGGGTTCGCCATCGTTTTTGGACGACCGCGCCTCGGATTTTGACGAGGAGGAGTTTCGTGGGATGTCTGCAGCGGGAGGCCTCGTCAAAATGCAGGCTCGGCCTCGTCATTTTTTTTGACGACCTCGTCGGGGATTTCCGAGTCCCCCTTACCTGGGTCTTACGTCTCCCCGAACAGGGATGTTCCTCGGGTCGGCGCCGGGTTTTCCTCCGGTCGGCGCGGACTCCTGGGGATGCCTCGGGTTCCTCGGGGGAGAGCGTTGTTTTTTACCCTCTGGGCCATAACGCGCGTTATGCTCCCTCCCCTCCTCCCCCCCCTCCCCCCTCCTCCCCCCCCCCTCCCCCCCACCCATAACGTAACGCTCCCTCCCTCAGTGCGTCCCCGTCACTGCCGCAGTGCGTCCGGCACCACACTGGGGGGGGGTATTACGTCGGGCCCCCCCGATAACGCCCGTTACGGCCGCGAATAAGCGAATGCGCTCGGGTTCCCTGGGACTGGAGGCACGCGATCGTTCTGAGCTTCGCAGGGTGCGGCAGGTCAGCGGGGAGCCGCCCCCCCCGATGTGTCCGTGGGCATGGGGTACGGCGCTCCAGACTGCCGCGCCGTCGCCGAGGACATGAGTTGGCGGCGCGCAGGGGAGGATACAGAGTGGAAACCCATGCCAAGAAACACCCTGTGTGCCTTCAGGGTGCCCTGGGTTTCTTGGCTTTCGATGGTTTTGCGAAGGAAGGCGTGACGCTCCCACGCCAAAAATCAATGGACGTCCTGGGGTCTCAGGGTGGGGGGGTGGGGTTTCGTGAGGAAGGTTTCTTGTGTTCGAACTCCTACTGGGGGGAGGGGGAAAGGCTTCTCAGAAGCACCCCTGCTTCTTAGAAGGCGCGGGCCCCGTCTACAGATGTAAGGCCGGCGCTTGCTCAGAAGCAGCCTCCTGCGAAGAAGCCTTCTCCCTTCCCCGTACCACCTCCTTGGGCGCACCGCCCAATCCCACACCAGCCCTTCGGGCACACCATCTCTTGGAGGGCCGCGCGAAGGCTTCGGATCGGCGCTGGAGCCCCCTGGCGCGCTCCGCGCGCCAGGAAGGGGCCCCCAGGGGGTCTGGCGCGGGTTCCAGGAATACCCTCCGGCCTCCCACAGTTTCTGCTTGTGTGGCTGCCGGCGGTCAGGGGCAATGTTTGGAGGGGCAGGATCAGGGGGGGACGAATCGACCCACCCCGAGGAGGAGGAGGAGGAGCATGGAGGAGGAGGAGGAGGAGGAGGAGGAGAGGAGGAGGAGGAGGAGGAGGAGGAGGAGGAGGACAATCGCCCATTGACCGCCGATGGTGGCCCGACAGCCCACCCCGCTCAGGAGCGTGCGGGTGATTGCTGTCGGGACCCTTTCGCCGATCTACCGGCGACGCACCGCCGATGCAAAGTCGATGCTTCCTCCCCTGAGCCCGTCCCCGCCCTC